>VWPW01003968.1:985-30477 GCA_013389825.1 Crypturellus undulatus | reverse complement strand
AAAAGAAAAAAGGAAAAAAAAAAAAAAGAAAAAAAGAAAGAAAAAAAAAGCAACTCGGTCTTTACTACACGTATGCTTTCAAATCAATCTTTGAAAACACTTCAATCTGAAGAGAACTGCCCACCTGTAGTTTTGTACGTTCCTGGAAGGCTCCACGGAGGCATTTAAACACGAGCTATTTGCCCTTCCTTAGGCCTGGACACTCGTTTTGACATTTAGGCCCAGGTCCTGCCACAGCTTCCTCCCTCGATTCAGAGCGCAAGTACCCGGCAGCCACATCACTAACCGTGTTCGCCACCCCGTCCTCTTCAAATGTGTTTGTGTTTGATCTTACCCACCGAGCAGATCAGAGAAATCTTTTCCAACAAAGTGTCAACAAACTGTCTGCACAGACAGCTCCCCCCGGCTTGTATATTACGGGGTTTGTATTATTTTTACCCCTTGGTTAAGTGTCACACTTGTCAAAAGAGTAAACACCACTTGCCATAGTAACACGGCTGCATGCAGAAAGTTGTGAAACCTTCGGGACCTCCAGATAACTCCGGAAACATCCAGTATCTGCTCAAAACATTAACATGACCATAATCAGACAGAGAATAGATCTCTATGTATTTTTTTTTTCCTTTTAATTCTTTCAAAGAGATCTCAGAAACTGATCCTGAAATTTGGAGATTTTTTTCTCTACCAAAACCAGACAAAGTCTAACTACTCAAATAATATCCGTTTCATCATACCACAAGAAAAGCAATGACTTAAAAGAATCCAAAGTAATGATACAAGCCAAAGATGACTTCTCATGGAGCGACAAAAAATTTGGAACATAAGATTATGTTGAGTGTGAGAGTGTCTATAAACAGAGCTGCTTTATCCCATATGAGCTGTTATTGCTGATGCCAATAACAAGAGTATTTTAAAAAAACTTCTCTGCAAAATTGCATATTTTACTATTCACTTCTAAATTATGGAAATGAGCACCACATGAAACTGTAATTTTAGAGGTATGATTGGAATGACAGTCTGATAAATAAATCCTGGCACAATGAAAATCTATCTTCATAAGACATAAAATGATAGAAACTTGTCAGCAGAAAAATTAAATAAACATTCCTCCTACTTGTCTTGAAATAAATGTATTTTTCAGCTACTGTAAACAGAATTAAAGAAACAGAATTAAAGGAATGCAATTATGCTATACGTTTCCATTCACAGCTACCATGCTTCTTGCCATATCTTTTCTTTTTCTTTTGAGATTTTGAATGTTATTAATTTCAAACTTGAGCACCTGGATTTCCTTAGATATAAATACCTAGGATACTTCAGAGTTGATGCTTGACAGTGGTACCATCTATTTTATAAAAATAGCCACACAAGCTGAATCAATGAAGTCTAAATTAAATCAGTTATATACATAGAACATATGAGTAAATGCAAGCTTTACACCAAAAAAGGAAGATTACAGTGGCAAGCATCAAGACATCCACAATCTTCTGGACTGCTGACTCCACATTAAGTTCATGCCATCAAGGCTTTTCCTTAAAAACAAAACAAAATAAAAAACACAGAGACCTTTAAGGTATCAGTGATCTTTTATACCTTCTACATAAACATCAATATAGTATCATGAAAGGAAAAGAAAAAAAAAAAAAAAGACACACACACAAACTAACTGCAGCTCTCTGCATTTACAGCAGATGTATTTGGTGAGCCACCCCCAAAACATTTAAAAACAGGCTACCCACAGGGCCAGCATAGGTAAAATGATAGAAAGAACTGAAATGTGACTATGAAGTCAAGAAAACACCTTCCACGAGAACAAGATGGGGCCTCAAAGCCGAGTACAGATATTGTATAAGTTTTTGTGTTTTTACATACTGGCTTTATTCCTAATAAGTTTTTACATACTGGCTTTATTCCTAACTACATAAAATCTTAGTTGCTTGTTATATTACAGCTAATTCAGCCTCTGCAAACAGAACCATGTTGTGCTTCTCAGCGTCAAGTGAAAAATCTTGCAGTGCCACGACTCAAACCCTCTTTCTGCACCTGGAAGGTCACTATTCCCTATGGATGATCTGAATCTGATCTTGTAATGATGAAGAAGCTGCAATAACATCTTTCTGCACTGAACATCATGCACTCATAAATGAATGCACATATGCAGAATATATCCTTTTTTACCTCTGAAGAAAAAGTATTTTGGAATTTCTACAAAACATCTGTGCACAGGGCAACAAAACACAAACGGGATAGCAGGCACCAGTGGTAACCTCTATCCTTGTATCATTTCTGATTGTACCATTTCATGGCAGTAGTTTTATTGTGTTACTAAACTTCACAGCCACCACAAGCCAAACCTGCTCTCTTTCGTACAATTTAGTATAACCCCAGGGACTTCACCCACACCAGGACTAGTTTGGGGTGTGATGGAAAAGGCAGTTGAACTCTCTATCTTGGAGCACGTAGAGACACAGCATCTTTTAGACATCATATGAATAGAAATATTTATGCCTTATAATGTGATGTGATCAAACAGGTAACAACAAAAAAAACCCCACTCCTGATTTCTTCTTAAAGATTGCATTGCTATACGTATTTTTAGATTGTATTGCTATACGTATTTTTAAACAAAGTGCTAGTTCTCCATCTGGTATTTAAACATTAGTTCTTCACTTTTTACATGCATTATGTCCTGTAGCCACCCACTTTGTTCTGGGATTTCATTAAATATTAGAATTAAGCAGGATCAGTACCTAAATTCTCACCACTCTTTCAACTGGAAAAAATATTATTTGCTTCCAGCTTCACTCTTTTCATGTAATTATGGAGAACTGTTAAACCCTTCTACCCCACAGTTGAAGAAACTGCTGTGAATAACTGTGCCCTAAAACAGACTGGCTGTTTACACTGAGACAGCAACGCGTGTCCTGTCTGATATTAACAATTAAATATGATGCTTGAATATCCCTAGCCTCAATACACTTTATATGTCTTAATTGCTGTGCTGAGGCTTCCACGTTAACTACTACAAGCGCAGTAACTCACTCGAGCAGTTGCATGGAATTGGCTGAGGCAGAGAGATTCATAATTTCTCTCAAGCTTTGTAAACCCTCATCATCTGTGAGCAAAACAAACAAACAAAAAAACCCAAAAAACAAAAGTGCAAGTCTCCTCCTCTAGATTGCATTAAGGATATATGATTGCATGCGAACATTTAAGAAAAATCTAAATATGAGGGAGTAAAAAGAATATATGTTCAAATCTAACATGAAAATGGACCATTTTTAAAATGGTTACTATAATAACAGAATCTATATGTCCATTTGTATGCTCATTTCAAGTAAAAATATTGCAAGCAAGACACTAATATTCCAACTATTATTCCTTTGGATTATCTACCTCATGGGTCAGACTGCTGTATCCTGCATCTTGCTGTACACCAAGAGAAGAGTGCAAGTTCAAATACGTCCGTTCCACACAAATATCTCCACAGCCTAGCAAATTGGCAACTCACTGTTTTTATATCTACACCTAAAAGAGTCAAGGCACGAAGTTTCCTATAACTTTTGTGTAAATTATATAATTGTGCCTTTTGTGGAAAAAAAATGTTGGTTTTAAAGATTCTGGAGCACTGAATAACACTATCAGTTTCCATGAAATTTTAGTGGCAAGCAATATGAGGCCATCTCAAAATTTTATATATTAAACGCTAAGTCCTCATTAAACTCCAGCAGGCACTGCAGGCCATTCGCCCCTGCAAGCAGAGCTTCCCACCATGTGGCCGGCGGGTCAGAGATCCGGCGTTCCCTGCTCCAGGACGGGGACATCCAGAGAGCACGTAACGAAGCAGCCGCCCAAGGATGAAAGTGGCACTGGGGCCCTCTCCTTATCAGAAACACTACTGACAAGATGAAGAAAAAGTTGAAATCAGAATATGCTGGTGCATTCTTATGCCAGCTCAATTTTTTTTTTTAGTTTTTTTTTTTTTTTTTTGTATTACTCTTCGTAACAGAACAATATTAAGCATTCAAAAAGTTCTTCATATCACACTGAACTGTTTCTGAGTTCATGCTAATGCTCAATTCCTGGCCTTAAATTTCAGTTGGGAATCAACAGTTTTTGACTTGTAAAAAGATTCTGAATGTCTTGCATGGATTTTGAGAAAAATAAAAAACTTAAAGGGTCACTTTACTATTTTCATCCTCCTCTCCCCACCACTTCTCCACTGGTAAGCTTTCAATGACCTCAAATGGGCCTCCTAAACACATACACCCAGCACTCCCTTCCCACATTTTAAATTGCTTTGATTTGTATTAGCACAACTGATACCTGAACTGAGTCTGCTGCTCTAAAACCAGCCACAATGATCAGTATTACAAACTGTATTAGCACTTCCTACAACTAAAATCGTAGCACGTTTCTGTTGTCCATGCAAGGATTATATGCCAAGGTCTACAAAAATTGAAGAGTAGTGTTTTCAGAGATGAGATAAAATAGCTGCCTCGTAGCCTACAGAGACTCCTCTAACCAATTTAGAATTGAAACTTTAGCAACTGATTCCTCCCTGCTATTAGACCCGGTCTAACAGTCTCTTCCTACAAACACGGGCAGCTGAACTGGGGAGCAGAGGGAGGGCAGAGTCTCCAAGCACGTGCTGAAACCCTTCTCCAGATGCAACCAATGGCAGATACCTGTTACAGGGAAAGGGAAAATACAAGCCAGCTTTATTCCATAATGACATTAAAATATAAGGATCAGTAAAATACATTAGGAAACTCAAATGGGACCAAAAATATTGCAGGCTCACGATGCTGTGTTACAGAGGACTTACTGAAGTTCAGATCAGTGGGCAACAAACTGCCAATGCCTTTAAGTACCGCAGGGGAGGGCTTTCTGATATGGCATGATTTGGTACTGAATGAACTGGTACTGGCATGAGCTGGCAGTGTCACTCTTGGATCAGGATGAACATCTCTCCCGTTTGCCACCACCTCTTCTGTGGGCCGGGGACCCCTTGCCTCACCGAGAGAAAATAACGGACAAGCAGTTTGGATTGACTCCGGTCTCAACCAGAATTCCAACTAACAGCGGTGCTTGGTTAGATGAGGAGAGAGAAATCTTGCTGTATCCAAAAACTACACTGAAGTTGTACTAAAGTACTAAGTGAATAATTTTGAGAAGTAATTTTTGGTAGTACCACTTATTATAAGGCTTGCAGAAGAAAACTAGTGGTCTTATACCTTCCTGACTCAGTATCTACCTCTTCCTCGCTTATTTAAAAGCTATGCTACACATTCACTGAGACACGTCTGCCAATTTTTGAATCCATATGGTTTCTCAATTAGCATTAAAAAAAAAAAATCTATTTAGCAGCAACTGCTGCCTACAAAACTGTAAAACATCCATGGCACCTACATAATAACTATGCCATATCTTAGACAGAAATTACTTCCGTTATTCCTGGTGTTTCTATGCTTCAGATTGAGAAGTACAGAATGAAGAGTGTAAGCACAAAACACAACATCAAAATTACCAACTGCATGTACAGAACAAGTCAAAAGTCTATTTTATGGGAGAATAAGTACTACATTCAAAGAAAATTTACATAGAAATAGACATGTCAATAATATTCCATCCAAGAAAAGAGCACAACATGGCAAAAATCTAATCTGAGCCACTGGTGTTCAAAGCAGTCAAGCCAACAGATTTACTTAGAAAGAAAAACAAACAAACAAAAAACCTTTAAGTCCTGTTTTCTTTTCAGCTTTCCCTCCCTCCCTGACCTGTAAGGCCACTACGCTACAGTAGTGCACAGCAGATAAACATATAGCTGGAGAACTAAACAACCCAGCAAGATAGACTTGGGCAATTTGAGTTTATCTTTTATTGGCCACAGCATCTCGACCATAAAAGATCCACCCAACAAGTTCTTGTTAACAAATGTCTGCACCAGAATTTGTCTTTCAAGTGTAGAATACATCACAATCTCAGAGAGACAGGCAATTAACAACTACTACATAAAAAATAATTATATATTAAGATAGCTTGAAAGATAATGCTGTATCTGAAATGACCTCACTGTATTTGTAGCAATGATAAAACAGATTTCTTTTAAAAAGCGTCCTTTTTTTATTCATCAAAAGAGAAAAGCCCCAAGGTCACCTGTCAATAACTGAACGAACCCCCAGTAAATCACAGCACTTCACAAATAAATTCCTCATCAGTAATTAAAACCAGGCCTCCCTGGCCCCGTGTTATCAGCTCATCAAATTCATTGCTCATCTAGAATAACAGATCCACATCTGCAGTCATTACAGCACGCCAGATAAATCAATCCTCTCAATGATGCTTTGAGCCATCTCTGCTCCCTTTTAACCAGCCCGATATTTATTTCCCCCTGACACTTCTGACATTCTATTTACTGTAGGCAAATGGAACTCATACGGCACCTTGTAATGGCTTTACCAAATCCCATTGTGGGGCACATCTTCCAAGACTGATGGTTGCAATAAACAAGGTTTTATGGTGTAAGTGTGAGCTTCCAACTTTTTTTTTCCCCTGGAATTTGACTTCTGCAGTGAAGAAGGTTTATTGCATTTGATTGCAGGTGGAAAGAGCTATATCCACTTAGAATCCTGCTAACCAAAAGCAAGCAGAAAACTTCTGAAATAATATTTTTGTTATTTTACTTTTGCATCAGTATCAATAAAGAATAAAGCATCTCCCTGTCAGGGCTTGCAAAGAATACCTATAGTTAATCATCCTCCTCCTCCCTCCCTGCTCCACAAACAGCTCTCTTCTAGCAAACTCCCAAGAAAGCACAACTGAAATAGATCTAATCACCACAAATACACAAAGCATATATTAATTGCCTTTTGTAATAGCTGAACTTGACTTTATTTATTTTTTATTTACTGCAGAACCCAAATCTTTTTGCTGTGTGGTTACTGGAAAACGCACAAGTCACGTTCTGATGTCGAACCCAACAGCTGATAAATTGCACTCTTACATGAGAAACAATGAAACAAACAGCACAAAAACATTTTCCAATATTAGTTTTCATTGCTTTTACACTATCATACCTCCCAAAATTGGGCAAAAGTAATTTCTAAAAAGCTAAAATATTAAAAAGTCTCCTGAATACAACCTCTGTATTAAAGGCACCAAGAAGTTTAACAGTTTCTGTAAGTTAAGCTGATATACCCCTTCTTATGCGAGGACAGCACACTTGCGTGCACAAATGTATATTTAAACAGCCTATGCCCAGAAGTCTGCGTTCTCCATACAGTCACCCAACCTCTGTCCCATGGAAAGGCACAGTTTTTATGTATTACTAGATATATACACACTATGCATAATTTCACTTCCAAATTGATTTCTAGGGTAGCAGAGAAGCGTATCCAGCCAGGCTGTACCCAGAGCGCGGCGCAGGCAGCCGCCCCACGGCCGGGGCTCCCTCGCATCACTCCACATCACCCCATCACACCCGAGTTACCCACGGCTCCAACCGGCCTGCAGTAAGTTACTGGCAGTGTTAGCGGGTCTCCCCTTTGATACGTACTGAAATTGTACTCCTGTGTGTCAGCGATGGCTCATAGTAACAGGGAAAGGCTGTTAAGTCCTATTTCATAGCAAAAATAAAGTTAAAGCCTGTAAGAGGCTATGAATTCTCAGATCCTTTGAACACTGATTCAAAAATGACAGGATATAGTCTTTTCCTTAATGAAAAATCTATATTTATCACTCTATTGTTCTTGTGTACTGATCCTACTGCTCTCCGAGGCCAAAGTTTGAATATATTGGATTTTGAAATAACAGCCCAAGGCTCCAAGAGGCTGGGTCACGATACATAAATGAGAGGGTTGTTCCCTACTTCTCTACTCCTCACCACAAAAAGAAGTACCAATTCTAAGTTGAAAATCCTCAGAAGCTAACATAGTGGAAACTACATAGGAATATTCACTGAATTCCAAACAACAGAATTTGAACATTCTCGAAAGGATAATCTGCCTACTATATAAATAGAGCAGTAATTTACTGCCTTAAGATTATAAAGTAAAATCCCATATCTACCTAATTATATACTTGGCAAGTTCAACTTGTTTGTTTTTTTTTTTTAATTTTAATTCCCATTTATTTTAAATTGAATTGCCACACAATAAAGGGGCAAAATATTTTTAAAACAATGACTAATTCAGGAAAATGGAAGGTCCTGCTATACATCACACTTAGGTGAAAACAGTAAGCCTCAACACTTTGCTTGTTAGGAGCTCTGGAAGGACAGTAATGAGTTAAAAGGACTATTTTATTTGCAATAAAATTTAAGGGTACTATTATGATAAATTGTAAGAGTGAAATCTTATGAGATTTCTAGCCAAGATGCCTCATACAGCTTTAAGCTGACAACCAAGCATAAGGGTATGAAGTTGTTCAGTCTTTGTAAACGTGCCTTTGGAATATCCCCACTAGTCTTCTCAACTAGCAGATTCAAAAAACTAAGCGTGAGGAACGTGCTTGTCCACAGAAACCCAGGGCTGCTCTAAAGCACAGGGTCTTCTCTGCTCTTCCTCTTGAACCGCTACGAGGAAAACGTGAGCAAGTCCAGGAGCAGACCCAGCTCTGCAACACAGCCAGGACCACTCCTCACTCTGAGGGCAGTCTTGGAACGTATTACCTGCTCCACCACCAAGCATATATTTTACACCAAAAAAGTCACTAATAGAACACAGAAACAGCCCTCAGAGAAGATGTGGAGCACAGGATTCCCCAGACATGCACCCTAAGCTCTAGGCAGGATGGAAGAAGCACCTGAACGCTGCACAGAGCTGCATCGCACACCCCTTTGTGGAGCTGCACCTCAATGACTTGTCAAATATCAAGCATTCAGCCAATGTAAGAGAAAATTAGGTTCTTTTTCCTGCTCCAACCTTGAAAATACACTGCTTCATTAGTTACCATTATGATGACAACCCTTTGATAATAAGGATCATTTGCAAGAAATGTTTGATACATTGCTAAAATACAAAGATTTCTTTTTTGCCTACAGTTGTGCATGCTGACAAATTTGAAGTATTTCTAAAACCAGTCCAAAATTTAAACTGTCACTTTCATTACAAAGTCATGCACTCATGCCTGTTTGTACTTTAATTCTTTACTTCCTTTCACTACAGACTTAATTTATGAAGTGATTTAATTTATCCTTTTTAAGTCTTTACTAGTAATCAGATTGCTGGTTCTTTTTGTTTGCCAGATGGCAAAACAGACTGGAAATCTTTTTTTGTAAGTAAAGATGTTCTTTGGACTAGTCATCTTCGCTCCTGCCTCTCTGCTGTCTCCACCTGGTCCTGCCCTGCAGAAGTCCAGCTTCTCCCTCTGCAGGCCCAAGTGCTCCTGTTTACCTGCTGCCTCCCAATCTACTTCCCACCATCCTGTGTTCCCACAGCTTCTTGTCCCTTTCAAACGGGACAGACACCAAGACGCCCTGTGAGTCCTCCCAAAAGGTCTCACAAGTTACCAGCAATCCAAATGAAGGAGTCCAACATCAGGTAGGTTTTATACTGCTACCAGCAATCTAGAAATTCAGAACATCCAGAACTGGCTGGTGCAGTTACCATCTTGCGATTCAAAAGCCCATTCCTAGCTATTAATTCCAAGGTTCCTGACAGCAGGAAAAGCCATCACACTGCTATGGACGGCAGCTCGGAACCACCACCACAGCCACACGGCAGGAAGAGGCACCATCGCCGGGCGAGATGCTGCAGGCCAAGCGTCCTCGCAGGACTGCAACAACCACCAAGCAGCAGAACGCAGCCCGCTTGGTAGCTATTTCCCTAACATAGAATAACATACCCTTTGACGGCAAAAATAATTACTGTCTTTCTAAATCCATATGAACGCCATAAACCAAAAAAACTGTGCCTATGTAGAGTCCTAAAGTAGTTTCTGCATGAGGAAAAGTTACTCTAGACACTGTGGAATACTGAACTTAGGACAGATTCATTATTTCCAGTAGTTATGGAGAGCAGGATTAAGATTTAAACTATTTATTAGATTAAGAAGCTAAAGAATTTTGTTGGACGTGTAATACAATTCTCAATACAGTATTTGTAAAGAAAAGTCACACCATTCTAATTTGAGATGAATTAGGAAACAGTCAGCACAAGAGTATATACTAGGAAAAAGGAACCTAAATCGGACCTTTGAGATTCAGATCTGCAGGTCAGATGCTTTTTCCTTCACTCCAGTCTTCTTCTCATTGTATTCAAGTCAATTATTACCACAAACTCTATCTTAAAAATATATATATACACATACACAGCTGTACGTAGGAAACTTCTTATGTGTAAATAAAGTGAATTTAGCCTACTCATACAGAATTGCCATAAAAGGGCAATGAGGATCCCCATTTCCTTGTTTTACTAGGATAAATAATCCTTATAGACTTATTTCATTAGTTAGGAATATGGCTTAACTTTGGAACAAATTTTGTTTCTAAAAGCAAAGCTTCATATTTTCCCTTGGGAAAAAAAAAACAGGAAAAAAAAATCACAACGTGGGGGTCATGAGGGTGGGAGGGAGAAGGAAAGAGAGAGGAGAGGAGGAGCTGAATGGGAATCTTCAGCCGCTCTCACCAGAGGGCACTAGGCTGCACACTGGGAAGCAGGGAAGTCCTGACGGCTCCTTGCTCTGGCCCACTCCCTCTGAGGCTGCCTTTGATTTCCTCAGGTAACACTCCGAGTTGTGCTGACACAGACAGCCAAACGCCCCATTATATGAAATGAGGCTTTGTTACTAAAGTTTATTATTCCAACCTCGACTACGGAGGAAAAGTGTTTATTGCATATTTAGGGAAACCTACACACCGAAACTGTACTTACTTGGCAACATGAAATGCAGCCATCTGGTTTATCCACAGTGCCTTGTAACGTTTTAAAATTTAGAAACAGACGACTGGACAAAAAGAATTAATACATCAGAAGTGCAATGCTTATCATCAGGCAAAACAGATAAGTGGCTGTGACTTCTTCACTTCTGCAAAGCCAGAGTGCTTTTGCAAACACCTTCAGATGATTTAGGTCTCCATCCAGCAGAACACTGCAACAGTGAGACTTTTCAAAATAAAGGATCCCATTCATGACCTTTAAAAATAAAGCCAGCAGATTGCTAGCTTGGTGCTATCAAGAGCCATTTATCGTACACACGTGTTCTTCTTCACCGCCTTTTTCTTTTTCCTGCCTCCTTGGGAGGCCGCGGGAAGGGGCACTGCCCCCTGTGCCGGAGCCCCACAGAGCGCCCCGCGCCCTCGCTCTGCCCCTGCTGGAACTAACACTGCTCGCTGCCACAAGGAGCTGTTAATTTCCTGGGGCATTAGCAGCAATACCAAAGGTGCCCTGCACACACAGAACCAGTAGCGTGAACTAGCTTATTGAATGTCCTACGGCCCCACTTCAACAACACAAGACTAGCGCCGTCCCAGTGCCCTCTTCGCATTGCACATGACAAACACACACTTCACGAGGGCTCTGCTATGTCACAGCCAAGGAGCTGCCCGTGACAGAGATACTAACATTGCCCTAATTCTTGCAGAATTCTCCATATGAAGAACTGATTTTTTGCCCACTTCCTATCACTTCATTATCTATTGCTAAGCTTGCCTGGGCCTTAGGTATTGGTACGTTGTTTGAATGCAATATTTGGGGAACGCAACACGGCATTGCGTTGAACTTTAAGATCAACTTAATGGCATTGAATTTAATAGTACAATTTCTTTCACTTAAGTATTACTTTAAGATTTTAAAGACCTCATCACGGACAATATTACAGTCGTATCATGCACTACGTAACAGCAAAAAAAAGGCATTCCCTTCCATAAAGGTCTTACAGGCCAGATGTCTGCCAAGGGACAGGAAAGCAAGAACACCACGCAGACGAACAGGGAGACACGTTAACGTTGTGTAGCTTGGTAGTTGCTGATTTTTAAAGCCTTTTATATTGTCACAACTCTTAGATCTCCCTGCAACAGATATGACGGAGAATACAGGAAGCTTTATGAGCAGTTCAAAAACATGATGGACAACATGGAAGAAGTCACAAAGAGAATAAATGGAAAGCAGTGAGCTCTGCATTAATCTGAGTCAGGAATTAAGCATTTGATATTCAAAAGACAGGACAGGCTGGAAAGCAAAATAGTGTGGAAGGCTGGATAGCAAGACAGGAGCTTACCCTGGCTGAACATATCACAAATAAACACAGTGGAGAGACACAAAGCGAGGAGAACAGAGCCCAAGAGGAGGACAAGAAAGTGGCTTCAGAAGAACATTCTGCAGAGCCATTGAGAACACAAAGAGGAGCTCGTCAATGACAAAGTCTATCTGATTGCATTACAGGAACTAGAAAGATTCCTAGAAAGATACCAGCCTGCATGTCTGCACAGCCTTGAAATTCCAGCTTTACCTTATGATGTTTCAGTAATTACTTTAATGGCTGTTTATTTCTCCAGATTCTTAAAACATGCAGAATATGACTATGACTAAGAGGGATTAACCTGGTAGAACACACTTTCCAAAGATGACCTAGCTACAACCTGCACAGTTTAAAGGACATGCACATCACACTAACATTCCCATCTTCATTTCCCTCCACTTTCCCACAACTTCATAGGGCTGCATTTAAAAAATGTCCTCCAACTTGCCCAAGGGATTAATAGCTATTTACAAGTCCACTGTCAATAAAGTAGGTACCTTTGATATATGCAAACCATTGCAAGTAGAAGTTCAACAATACCTGGAAAAAATATTTCAAAGTTCTTTATTTTCAAAGTTCAAAGTTCTTTATTTTTAAGAAATGGTGAAGCTATGGAAATATCTTAATATAATCATACCATGTCATTCTACCCAGCATCCACTACTAGGTTCTCCAAAGACATGAGGGAGTTTGCATTGTACAGATAAGATTTCGATGAAACTCTACATTATTTTCTACATTATTATTTTATACCAGAAGGAGGACTCAAAAGACTGTATTTAAACAATTTTATATAAACACATAGAGTAAAATCATGATACTTCTAATATTATACCCTTCACTTGTAGAGTCTTACAAAGGTTGATTTTCCCCCTGACTAACTTCTTGCAAGAGCAACAACTTAATACACAAAATGCTTTGAAATCTACCAGCCCTTGTCACTATTCAACCCAAACAATCCAGTGCAGAGGTAAGAAATCAGAATGAGCAGAATGAGCACTGGAAAAAGGTGGGGGGGGGGGAGGGGGAGGGGGAAAGCTGAAGAGCTAAGCTTGAATGGACACAGAAAAGTATATCTGAATTCACACTGCAGAATTCTTTCTTTTAGTTCACCCATGTCAGTCATGTTAGACTCTAAGCTACAAATGGTATTAGATTTCTTGCTGAGGCTAAAATCTCCAAAAATTTATACCCAGAAATAACACCTTTTACCAAATCCAATTAGGTATCTCAGCAAACACCCATCTCGGTTGTCCTGACCTGAGTATTACAGTCCTGTCATACTATAATAACCTGCTAAAAAGGCAGCAGGGTTAGAAATGCAACTGCATAAAGAGTGGTAGCTGGATGCTTGTCCACCACTTTCTCCATCGACTCCTCTCACAGGATGAAGATATGCCTAAGGCCTCTTTTATCTCTATGGCAGTGAATACCTAGATCCAGCAAAACTAAAAGAAAAGTCAAGGATTATTTGATCCTCAAGTATCACAGAGCCTCCTACCAGGAGGAGGAATCACTGTGCTCAAAGGACAGAGCTTTCCAAGGGAGTGATTTAAGCCCTCAATAAACCCCAGAGCCCTCCAGCCCAAGAAAGAGGCACAAATTTTCATTTAATCTCCTGTAATTTTGCTATACTATATAGCAGGCACTTAAATTACTTATACAAATATTGTTAATATTCTGCACAAGGCTTTTCCACAAGGCTTTCTCATCTTTCCTTTTACTTTGGGATCATAATGATGAATACACATGTAAAGATAGATGTGAGCAGATTTAAAAATTCAATCATTTTGCTAGAAGCCATGAAAAGAAAAGCAGCCTCCCCATCCACAATGTGTTTATGAAAACATTCCACCAGTAATTTATGTCTGCGTCAGACAAATGAAAGTAGTGTCAGAACATGCATTCTTGATGTTGAACCATCCAAAAAACACACAGAAAAGCCAGGTTATTTACCACAGTCAGCATTTTAAATGCTTTCTACTTTAATTTATATGAGTTTTTGCCCCTTTTTAAGCCCCTATGACACGCACTTAATCACTAACAATAAGATTATTTTGATATCACCTCAGCTTCTCCACATTCGTGCGCGGTGTTTGCCTGCACCAAACTGCTGCTGCTCAGCTTCCTGCTGAAGTCACCTAGGACAGCTTTGCTCTGATTAGATGTACATAACCCTCGATTCAAATATTTTAGAAAGATATTATCTCCAAGAGCTTTCATAAAAGCCAACAGTTCTGTTCAGAAAAGTTCAACAGCCTTTACCTTGAGCCTATAGAGATGTACTCACACAAATATATATGTACATACACATATTAATCCACCTACATACAAGTAGATAGAGGTTGGGGTTCCTAAATAAATGAAGCAGATTTTGCAAGCAATATCTGTACAACTTTCAGAATCAGTCATGTCATAAATTGTCACCCTTTCACATTACTTCATATATTTACTTCTAAAAGGCAAGAGGGGAAGAGCAAAAGCACTTAAATCTGTAGAAGACGCAGCTGGACTCGCCTCACCTGAACGACTGAGCTGTACCCTGTTTTTAGGGAATCTGAACTTACAGGTTACCTATGTGCTAACCTATGAACTCCTACATTCTCATGTGGCGGCTCTGACCCTCTATGAACCCATGAAATTTCAATTAATCGTAAGAATGTTTTTACTGCTGTCCTGTGTGTTAATTACAGTTAGAAAATGTATAAATTAGTAAAATAAGAGTGATGTTACCAAAGTGGATGTGATCACTTGATGTAAGAGTCAGTTTGCACATGCAGCAACTTAATAAAACTCTGATAGTTTGATGTCACTGTGCACAAACTAAGCTTTTGTAAGAAGACAGAATCTCCCTATAGAGGCATGACTTAAAAAAAATAGGATCTGTTTATGAAACAAAAGCCACAGTAAACAGGGCTGTAAGCTCTTGCAGAGGTCAGAGCATGAATCTTTTGTACACATACCAGAAGATTCAATTATCATTAAAATCTGAATTTAACCACAGCCTCACTCCTAACTCGGGACATGACCAAAGATGTGGCTTTCTCCTTAGGACAGCACCTGCACTTTCACTTTATAGGGGAAGTTTCCTTCCCCAAACCCAGTTAAATCTTAAAAAGATCAATGGAAATACATGGATAAAAATACCTCATAGCCTTAAGACTTCTGGTACTGAGACGACAAGCATTTTTATGCTGAAGTGCTGACTTTCAAAACAAACTAGTAGTGAAACCAAATAAAGGCACTTTCACCATATTATCACTTGCTATTCCAGTTCTTTTAAACAAGTGACTGTTTTCCTGAACCTTGACAACTACATTTTAAAAGTTAATATGGAAAAGTATGGAGGAGAGAGAGGAAAAAAAAAAAAAAAAAAAGAGAGAGAAGATAGAAGAATGATCCTCTAATGAAAAACATCACAAGGCCAAGACTAGAGGTAGCACAACAAGCCTTTATTACTGCCTTTTAAGCCAACGCACAGATTTATCTTGTCCAACTATAGTACCTTCAGCAGTTTCATTGTCAGGTCCCATTTTCTGCTTCCTCCACTCTCCCCCTCTCTTGATTCAAAACCATCCCTTTAACACATCATTCCTAATTAGATGATTAGTGCTTGGAAGGGCAGGAGATAAGTCATTTGCATAATTTAATCATAAAAAGAAGTTAAAGATACAGATTTTGCTGTTCGTTTGTACAATTATCTTCACCGGCCTGGGGGGCTGAGATATTAATGTGATTAAACAGTATTTCTGCAAACAGGCAACTGTGTGTCCTCTATTAAAGCAGAGCTGGAGGCAAATGAAAAATTAATTTTAGAAGACAATCAATTTTATTCTACATGACTGTAATAAATAACAGCCCATCTGCAGACAAGTCATTAGGCCCTGGGAGGCTACATGTGTCACAAAGTCTAAATGACACACAAGGCCAAATTTCCGACCAAAACCAGAGTGAGTAATAAATGGTGCACCCACTGCCATTGCAGTTCAGAAAGTGCATAGGATTCCCTGCAAAAATCAGGTGCATATGAAGAGAGCTAGTCGCTGACCACAAGTTAAACTCGTGCAGTGTTCAGAAATAGAGCTATTTGCTTGTTTTTAAGTCTCCACTTAAGGCTTTTGCACCTACATTAGTCACTACTTACAATGAGCAGCCTCTTGTCTTTTTGCAAGATTGTTCCTGCATTGAAATGCAGACCTGGTAGGCCCTGGGAGAACATTAAGTTCCTAGATACTAGTTTTTCAATTCTCTCCTGAAATAATTTCCAGTGAAAAAAATTATACAAGAACTAGCTGACCTTAAGATGTCCAGGAACTTGAACTAATAGCTGCCAAAAAAGTCTTCTAAATTGCACCTGCAAGAATAAATCTACAGTTTAATAAATAGCCAGGATGTTGCCTACAGTTATGCACATTGTATGAAATGCATTTGTGAGTTTATGCTTCCGAAATATATGGATATTCCCAATGTTTGTGATTCGTTAAGTTTCACATTTTGTCACTACTCTTATAAGCACTCCATGACACTATTTTTAATATTATACTGGCAGGGAATTTGATATTAATTCAACCAAGAGTAATCAGAGCAGTATTTTGTTATTTCAAGCTAAGGATTTTAGCATACATGCAGTGTACAGCAAAATCCTCCATAAAAAATGGAGAAGAAAAAAAAACCTTTTCACACACTACAAAAAGGAAAGGCCAAATTAGTTGGGCAGTTTTTATAAATCCCACAACATTTGGAATTCATGTACAAAAGTATTAAATATAACTCTCAACAAAACTACAACAAAGACCTATATTTTTTAAATTATGCATTATTAGTTAAGTTCGCCTAGAATGTAAAACTAAAGCAGGTCCATGGATGTGCATTTACTTTTAATTGCTTTCCTTGCTCCCAATCCAAAACTCATGAGGGAACTAGAAACTCTGAATCAGAGTCATAGCTGAGTAGCTACACATTTAAGAATACAGTTCATAGTAAGTCTTGATCTAGTTAAAGCTTCATTTAGCACTGGGCTCCGGACTCAGCACCAACTTGCACACTAAAACTGTTTTAGTTACTAATAGCACTCTTTCTATTGCAGTTTAAAAAAAAATAATAAGTTTTTTTTAATCATTTTGCTTGGAGATTTTTCACATAACTAATCAATTAACATTAATCACAAACTTATTTAAAAAAATAAGGTAACTAAGTGACTAAGTTTTTATAGTGTTTTTAAAAAAAGAAGTGCTAAGCACCCACACAACAGATTCTCAAGCTTCCTGTCCTCACATCTATGTCTATCTTCTCCACTTATCAAACAAGCATTCTGATGAAAATCTCCAAGCTCCACGTCAGTCAGTAAATGGAGCAGCTTCATATCAAGGAGGCGGTTCTGGAAAGGCTCCACTGCAGAATTTCATTTGCAGCGAGATAAGTGAGCACAGGAAATCTCCTCGTTCACACAGGAATCCAAACACCTTAGTGCTTATTCAGCCTCCTCTGCAGCACTACATAGAAAGCTTACAGTCAAATATTATTATTTTTATTAACACTTTAAGTATTTAACTCTAGTTGTTATTAACACTTAGGTGTTGAGAAGTTAGTCAACTCTCCCGGTTTATTATTTGTACCTCAAAAGTCAGGTGGATCAGTGCTGACCTACCACTGGGATATTCACACAGGGATTTGAACAAGAACTCACTGCTCTAAAAAAGGGCGGATTGAAACCAGTATTTCAGTATGGTGTATTATGAGAGCCAGCAGCAGAAAGAGAAAGCTTCCAGTTTTGTCAAGAGTCCCATAACGGAACTAAGCAGTCATCCTAAGCATTTAGATGAAATGTTCTCTGTCCACCTATTGTGGCTGTTTTGTTTACCATCACTCAAATTCTTACAGCAGTAGGTGTCAAAAGGGAGTTATAGTGGAAAAAATGGCATCATTAGTCACACTTTTTGTATGCATAAGGTGTTGAAAAAGATTTTACCACCAGAAAGCAGAAAAAAATTCAGTTATCAAACGTCCTCACTCCTCCGCAAAAAAAAATTAGAATTAAAAAAAAAAAAATTAGAATTAAAAAAAATTAAAAACAATTTAAAAACTCAAAATAGGTGTTTGGAGACGAAACCTACTAGACTCTTGCTTGAAAATATGGTCAAGAATATCCTGAGAAACTTCTCAAAACCCTTGAAATACAAACAAAAGACTGCAACAGCAGAAGCGAAACGAATATTCAGTTATTCTCTACAACGGGGTGCTATTCGTGTATGCAAATGTTATTTTGTTATTACTCTCAAGGACAGATTTTGTCTCAATCTAGATGCTGGGGGAAGGACGAGGCCTGTATAGTTACACAGCCGTGACTGCCTTGCCTAGGAGAAGATGCCACATAAGAAATATAAAATAAAAAGACTTATACAGACTGTGTACAGCAAGCAAATAGGCCATAAACGCAGCACACTGCACATAACAGCATACAGAGCATCCAGAGCACCGGGGCTTCCGCAGCAACTCCAGGTCGCTCCGTCACATTGCCCTACTGCCTCCCGCGTCGGCCCGGCCACACGGGTGCTCAACAAGGGAAGTCCTCAGGAGCTCTCCCTGCAGCAGCGCGACTCCCTGGGTGCAGAAACCCCGCGCACACTGCAGACTGCCTCTTCAGCCTCCCTATTCCTTCTCCCAGTAAATCAGTAACTGATTCCTATCAAGCAGCTCCGCGCTGGGAGAAAGCACTTTTCCATCAGCCTGATGGGGACGCTCACCAGAGCTGCCACGTTACCTCCCTCTGCCTTCGTTTCCTTCTCCTCAAAAGCGGACCGATGGAGCAGCCCCATGCGACGCTGCCGCAACAGGGACTGAGAAATAACTGCACCCTCTAAAATCCATGTCAGAACTGAAAGAACTGAGTCTTTGCACTGATGCCGAGGGCATCAGGATGGCTGTGCTCGGCTTGTGCAAGGCACATGGAGAGGAGCAGCAGCACGAGCGAGGCTGGTGCTTTTGTCAGGCTGACTGAAGTTAGAGAAGTGGCTACACTGCTCCAACTTGCTGTAGGGTAGGAGAAGTCGGTGCCACAGGGAACAGAGCTGACAGATGCAGTGCAATAACAGAAAATTATTCAGACACAAAATACCACACAGTATTTAGATCAAGTACACAGGCAGAATTAGTCTCTAACCTGACTGATACACATACTGGCCTTAGGTGCACAAATGCTCAGCTCTGTCAGACCTGCAACTATTTATTAAAATCCAAGTCTGGAAAACACAAACAACTAAAACAGCTTATGCCATCCAAAACTTCACATATGGTCCTCCAAAAAGGTTTTTTGTTGTTTTTTGTTTGTTTTTTTTTTTATAAAGGCTTTGTAATACCTGCAATCAGAATATATTAGGAGAAAAAAGGGGTCCTCTGCCTAATCTTCACTTTTGTTCAGAGTAGTTAAGTTCTCAAAATTTATTTAACTGTCTAGTGCTGTACTCCAAACAGCTCCATAGCGGTCACTGTGTTACTCAGTACAGATGCCTGCAATAAATACATTGTGAAATCTTCCTTGGTTTTGTTTTGTTTCCATGCTACCACTAACACAAATATAAATTCTCATAATATTCTGAGACTATTTTTTTCCAGTTGTTTGAATTAAGAAATAAAAAAAAAGAAAACAACAACAACAAAGAAAAAAAAAAAAAAAAACACACAGAGGAACGAAGGCAGAACAAACCCAGTTCATTAGAGGGCAGGAGTTGGGGGCAGCTGAATTTTGAAGAAACCTGAAAGGCAAGGCAACTGGAAGACCAAAACACCCTCTGGTGTAACATGCTGGAGTTCATTTTCCATGAAATTACAAAACAGTAACTTTCTCAAGTTCCAGCAGGAAGAAACAGATTTGTCTGAACCAAAAGATCAGTTGTGAAACAACGGAGCCAGTTTGCACAAAACAGAGCAGGAGTGACGGCCCCCAGCACGGTACAGGATGGACCCGCATGTTCCTACAGCCATCGGGAGGAGAGAAGACTGCTGCAGTAGCACCACCACCCCAGCCAAAGCCTTCCCAAACGCAGGAACAGCCTTCCCCAAGGCTCGACCGAGCTGCACGGGCGGCCGGCAGCGCATCACCTGCCCACGCAGGCAAAGCCAGCTGGAGCCCCGCGCTGCGCGGCGCTGCAAGGGTGCGCGGAGCAGAGCGGAGCGGAGGGCGCATGGAGCAGAGCGGAGCGGAGGGTAGCAGAGCAGGGCTCAGGCACCGNGCGCGGAGCAGAGCGGAGCGGAGGGCGCGTGGAGCACAGCAGAGCGGAGCGGAGGGCAGCAGAGCAGGGCTCAGGCACCACGAGAGCTGCGGACACATCGCTGCCCTGGGCACGCTAGTGCCTCTCTGTGAAGAAGGCCCCAACCTGGCGGCAGGTAGAGCCAATCGCTTATGGGTATGAGATGCTCAGCCCCCAACGCTTCCGAGAGCCACCTGTCACACACAGAAAATGCCATTTTCACACAAAAAAGTCACCTGAGTCTTACAAGTCTACAAAAACAGATAGCCAAATACATTTGTTAATAACAAGCCCATGCAACAGAGAAAACAATTTCATAAATAAATAAATGGTTCAGTACCTCAGATCTTGTTTCAGGATATTATTCATGTTCTGCTGGTTTTTAACCACTACACTCTGTCAGAATTTTGATCGAAACTATTTTTGTTTTCATATATTTTTAATACCATTGGAACAACTTGACATTTTTTCCACTATTTTTTTTTTTCTTCTCTCCCCAGTATTGTCTCAGAACCTTTGGGGGGAAATTGTCTTTCTTTAGCATAAGACAAAATTCAAAAGTATGAAGAAAAGAGAGCCTAACATAACATTTTAAAGATATTGAATAGAAATAAGACTCAAACAAGCCAGGGTTGATTCACAGAGGGCTGCAGCTCGCCTCCTGCCCCACTCGGGGGCCAGAGGAGACGTGTTCACAGCTTCATCAACCCCCATGCAACCCAGGTGCTCTAAAGAATGCCAGGAAAAATATTTCTTCCATAAGGCATTTATTTCTATTCTGTGAATAGATGAGATTACATACATTATGAAATAATTTTGATCCACTTATTAAGTAAGTTCTCTGTTTTAATTTCACCACCTGCAGGACATCACAAGCTAATACCTAATCTGCCATACAGGACAAAGTCACAAGCAAACTCAAGGGCAAATAATTTTATGCACTTACCTAGCTACTGTTAAAATTAAAGACTTTTAGTAAAGACACAAGCATATTGCATGTAACAGGTAAGATGTAGGTACATTTAGGAAATTTAAAAGCACTCAAAGCAAATGCAGTTTGAAGTAAATTTTTGGGCTGGTCTGAAGCATCTCCCCAAACTACAGAAAGTGAACTTTAGCTAAAACACGTTCTCTGATATGTTATTAAACTATGATCAAGGAGGCCTTAGGTTGGGAACAACAGTAGGAAGAATGACAACGAGTGTGAAGTATCAAGAAAAATTGTCCAAACACTGGGATTCTTTAACTGAAAGTTAGAGCTACCTGTTCAAAAGGGTATTCGGACTGAAGGAGTCCGTCCTGTCCGAGACAGGAAACGTAGTGCGTTTGCAATCAAAAGCATTCAGGAAAAGGCAGCGCAATCTTATAGCATAAAGAACATTTCTCAGCATAGGAAACCCGTAACAAACTGGTGAGATACATCAGGTTGAGTTTTGAAAAGAGTAACTGAAAGTGCACTGATGATGCAAAGCATGACATATTTCTGTACACTTTAGTCATAAACAGACCAGACTGCTCATACTTTTAGACCAAATAAAATAGATAACATCTTGATTCTAAAAATATACTGTTCACTTAAAGCCTTCAAAGTATTCATTCCTTTGTTTTCTCTATTTAACCGTCAGGCATTCAAGCAAAATATCCTATTTTATAGAAGGGCACAAACAAGAAATCCAGTATTACTGCAGCCTGTGACCTCAGAATTCTAGGAGGTGACTGTGCTTGTCACAAACAACTTCACAAGTGTGGCTGCCCTCAACACTAGCTGAAGTGGAAAAAGTCTTCAAAATACTTTTAAGGTTGTCATTTGATTCACTCCTACAGTTAAGTCACAGAAAGCATCTAGATTAAGGACAAAAAAAAATTAACTGAACTATTAAAGAATATATTAAGAATCTTTTTAATGCCTGTACCCTTGTTGCATATTTATAAAATAATATTTTATTTCAACAGTTTGGTATTTATGTGCCAAGAACTCATATTGTAATCCTTAATTAACACTATCATTAGAAACCTTCAATTAATGACAATAATAATGGAGTTTTATGCAGCATAGATAATAGATCACATGCATGATACAGCTAGATACCTCAAGTTTCACACGTTACTAGCAAAAAGCCCCTCTATAAAACCCAACAAGAGAACTGTTTTTTGATAGTATTATCATACTTTTCAGGATTATCAAAAAGTCTCCCTTCTAAATAACTACTAAATGCTCACAGTTCTAACATATTGCTGCAAGCCATAATGGTTATAACTGTTAATCCAATACACCTTTTATACAAACCCATAAACACACGAGTGGAAAAATAGCACAGATGTTCATCTCTAATGCAATTTCCATTCAATTTCCTAAGTGCAGTCCCTGTGTGCAAACTAGCTTAACGTTATGTTTAGCTTGCAAATTCTTTTAATAAATAATGAATGCAATAAAACTGGTAGATCAATGGCAAGCTGAGAAATCATAAAAAAGCCTTTTGTGCTCATGCTGCTGCCGATTTCAAACTTTAATCCAGCAAGAGATCAATACTACTTTTTTCTTTTTAACCCATCACATAAATAGCAGATAGACTAGATGTAGGTTAAACGCTGCTACCAGATATCAATTTCCAGAAACTTGATAAGATCATCGGACACACTTGAACATTTTATACCTTAACGTACACGCAGCAGCAAACCCTGTGAAACGTCGCACTAAGTCACCGCACAGCAATAAAGCTCACGCTGTTCATTTGGTTTGGTTCTTATTTTGGGGAAGGTGGTGTTTATAACCGACTCAAGAAAGGCTCTGACAATATATTTTAATGAGCAAATGGGCTTAGCAGGTCAGGATGTACTGACAAGGAAATATAATCCCCCCACGCTTGCTAGTGACGGTAAACTTTATATATGCACACACATACACACAACAGGAACGCAGCTGTGCCGCAGAAAAAGGAGGAAAAGAGGCAAATTTAAGTATCACAAGATTTTGATGTGAGAACCTTCTGGAGCAGACAGCAAAGCACCAAGTTAATCGGTATCAGTGTTTCTAACAGGTTGGGGGGATGTTCCTATTACTAAGTCACTTTGGATAACCATGCTGTACCAAGACGGAACAAAGATCAGAAGGGCAAAGCCCCAAGGGACAGCTCTAATATCAAGCAGGATAAATCTAAATCACTGCGAATCATTACTAACTAATGTGCTTGTGCTTGGTAATGAATGTTTAATCATAATATATAAAATCTGCCCTTAGCTTACACCAAAAGAACAAGTAACTGCAGTATCGCTATTTTGGTTACTGCCATTAGCAGTGCCCATGTGAAGAGCCACTGAAATGCTCTATTTCCACACACTGAAAGGGTTTTGCTACACTGCCAGTGATGTGAAGAGCTAGTCCCATCTAGCTTCTTTCGTAGGTATTTAAGGTAAAGATTCATATAAATTTGTTCATAACTTCAATAAAGTACATCATTTCTACAACACGCAGAGAAAAGATGAGCATTTGCATTCAGTGAGAACAAGGTTAGGCCTAAACCTTTCTGTAGCATTTTCAAAAAGGCACAACACATACAGCTCCTTCACCAATATTTAATATATCAAATAAAGGAGACAGGAAACCAAAGGCGGACTTTGGCAAAGACGTCCTACCTCTGCGGAGAGGGGCTCAGATCCTAGCAAACTCGAACGGGGACTGTGCGCCCTGACTTCAACACCTCTTGGTTTGGCACTGACCAAGGGCTCCATGGAACACAAGACGCAAACAGCAAACAGTGAAACGGCCGAACTACAGCTCTTTAGGGACGTTCTACAAAATTACTGCTAAATGTTTTAGAGTAGGTAAACAACCCTGTCTCACTCTAAGGCCACTACCCACAACAAACCACGATTCTCTAACTCCACAATTTCTGCTTTCCTCCTTGGTTCCACCGAAGTTGGTTTCTACCTGCCTTTAAAACACTCAGACTGCGCCCGCAAGCAGCCTGAGTGTGAGAACAAACCCACGGCCCCTGGGCCGGCCGCTTCTGGAGGCTCTGAGCATCAAGGCATTGCCACGCGTTGATATATTGGCCACAGAAAGGCAAACGCGACAATGCTAAAGCCAGAGCTCATTTGAATAAACCGGGAATTTCTATTACATATATTGTTTCCTTTATCAAATTGAAACTACTGGAGCAAGAATACCAAGAATACCAACATAAATCTAGATCTGTTACAGCCAGTTTCTCCATTTTATTCTCAGAAGCCTCAATGACAAAAAGTCAAAGTTTTTTTGTTTTGCTTTGTTTTTTTAAGGAGGAGGGGGTATTAAACAGATATTCCTGATAATTTTTAATGTACTTAAAATAAAACCTAACAGAAGGAGAACAGCTTTAACAAAATGATTGACGCAAATTACAAAGTCTAATCTTCTAAAGTAAAACAAGGAAAGCCACAAGTATTTTAACAAACACCAACAAAAGAAAAGGCAGTAACAACTACACTTAACTTATTCAGGAAATTCACTACTCGCTGCAGAGTACTTGACACTTTGTGCAGTTTCTCCCAAAATTTGTGTTCCAGAAGTTTTACTGCACAAAAAACACTTCCAGACCACACAGATGAGAAATTAACAGTGATCAACAACTTTTCTAACAGATCCAACATTAATGGTAAATAGGAATGGAAACATAACAAATTTTCCTATTTTGCATCTAACAGATGTTAAATCGGATGCATTTAAATCCAAAAGGGGGGAAAAAAGAAAAAAAAAAAGAGTAAGGATTAAAAAAAATAAACCAGGAAAAAACAAACCAACAAAAAAAAAAAAAAAAAATCCAGAAGCCTTACTCAGCCTTTAATCAATTTGCACATAATGATATTCTATTTCTGGTAACACTTTTAACATATCCTAGTCTTATATTATTTATTTGGATCATTCCTATTACAATGAAATATTAATGTTGAGAAAGTAGCTATTCTATCAAGGAACTAGCCTATGTTTAGATTTTAATATTGATCGCCACTGTTTTGAAATAATTAATCATTCCATATGAAATTGTGCACGTGTGACTGCCTCACGATGCAATCAGAAGTTTGGTATCTTCCCCCCAATAATTCCATGATTAAGTTTGTATTTTGACCTACTGCTAAAGGCAATTTAGTTAGTCTAAGAGAAGGGGGAAAAGAGGACACGGCCACTTTAAAAGCTTCAATCTCTTTGACATTGCTGGCAGTGTATGGGAACATTAATGCATCTGTCATGATAACAAGCTAAGAATAACATCTAGACATCAAACCGAGCAGAGAATCCATCTGAAGTGATTCATTCAGATCTGTCTCATTGATTTATTAAACACAGGGCAACATCTGCAGCCTCACAGAGCCGCTTGGCAAAATTAATGCAAGATCAATTCAAATGGAAAAAAGTGCAAAAGAGATAAATCAAAACACAATTTGCATGCAGTTCCACAATCAGGCTTATTGGGTGCAAATGCTCAATTTCCCTCCCAAAGCAAATGAGTTTAAATGTTGTTTTATCTTTGTAGAATTGTGTGATTTGAAGTGACAGTGAAGAGTTCTGCAGGTTGAAATGGTGAAAAGAAAAAAGGAGAAGAAACACTTGCAAAGACCTTTTGAATATGCAACGAGAATATCATTAATACCTAATTGTTTAGCTTTTTTGTCTTTGCTACAAAAACACAGCACTTTCTGTTGTAGAAGTTGCAGTAGAAAATTATCTCTGTATTATGCATATACACATGCAGGAAACACACAAATTCTCCATTTTGGAGGAAAAGCATGTTATACTTCAAATGGAAAGCTCTATTGCTATGAAAAGAGCACAGAATTCTAATCAAGGTTTCTACAGATGAGATGTGCTTCTGACAGAAACGCTAGAGCACGTCAGTATTCTTTTAAACAAGCACAGACTTTCAAGATGTCCAAATAGAAAGGGAGATTTTTTCAAAAGTAAAATTAATTTGCTCGGAAAGTAAAACCCTCCTTTCTGCATCCCTGACAGAATGCACTGTGCTAGCAGCGTCTCTCAAGAGGATGTTTTAAGTAAGTTGCTCCCCTAAGGAAGGGCAGAAAACTGAAAAATTGATCATTTTTATTTTAATGTGCCACCACCTCCTGAATTCACAAGTTGGGCCAAGTCTGAACACATGCGAAACGTACTCAGCCACAGTAGTCTATATAATCAGAAGCCCACATTTTAAATCAATATACACAGAAGCTCTGTGCAGTGGTACATGACTGGATTGGTTTAATTATAATCTTGACATCATTCTCCTAATAAAAGACAAAGCATTGCTGACTATAGGGTAGCTTTTAATAGACAACATGACTAGACCCTCATTACCTCATAAAATAAAACGTCTGCGTTTACTGCTTAAATTCATTCCTAAAGCCTTTTATTGTCTGCAAATAGCTCAAGTAACACCAAATATTACCTTAACTGAATACTTTTAATCGTAACAAAAAATACGCCATGAACTGAAATGTGCTTTTCTAGAAGGTATTCTCTCTCCCGTGTAATATTTTACTTCTTATTCAGAAAATAAATGGCCACCAACAGGAAAAATCCAGTAAAAACAGTAAAAATCCAGAAGAGTTTTATCATACTCTTAATTCTGATATTTAAGGACTGATACATCTAACATCACAATAATGTTCTTGCTAGAGTTTTAGATTTAATTCTGAAATAAAATCCTGTTTTAGCTTTCTGTTTTAAATAAACCTCATGCTTTACTACTAAAATTTAGAAAGATTACTTAATTTAAGAACAAGTACTAAGTAATCTTAATTTAAGTAATCTTTCAACATATTACAAATTAGTAAAGAAATTTTGGAAATATGCTGTATTCATTATGTTTTTTTAAGATGTTACTTGTAGTGAAATGAGTTATTAGTTTCAGTTTACAATCCTCCCTTACAAATTAATTATATAACGATGGCTAATGACAATAAAAGTTAAAAAAGATTGTTTACGGCTGTATGAAAACTATACCTGAAAAGAGTTAAAAAAAAGAGTCACAGATGCTAATGCATGTAATTAGTGTTACAGAAGCACAAAAAAACAGGTATACTTCTCTGCTGTTCTTACGAGCTCTCTAGACAAGCAACAACTAAAAATATATAACGCAAAAGAGTACACAGGAGTGAAAAATGAAAATGCTTGTTCTTCAATTACATATTAATTGATGGTTAGCATTACGATTAAAAGTATACATTAATATATAATAATAATGTATAATAAAAGACACTGATTTTTAAGCCATTACCATAGAAAACAAGGACAGCAGCATTGTGTTTGGCTTTTCCAGGCAGTTTAATAATGCCAGCATTTCTACAGTCTTGAAACTATATATATTTATATATATATACATATACATACACACACACACAGGTGCATGTTTTTAACTGGAGAGGGATTTCTTATATTCAGATGTAGAAAGGTGCTGCACACTCTCTTCCGAGTTCAAGGTAATACTTCAATTGTGCAGTGAACAATGCATGTCCAGGGTTTCACTCTAAAAGACAGATTATTTCAAAACTTCACTTCCCAGGTACACACTCTCACATCTGTAGAGCTGCTAAGAGTTCCAAAGTGTTTGACCCGCTTGGTAGCGAGCACTGCAGAGCCTCCCAGAGCGGTTCACAAATAAGCGAATAGACCGTTCATGTATTCAGCTATTTTTGTCCAACACTTCCTACCATGAAATAGGGGTTGTTCTGGGAAAAACTCCCATAAATAAGACGACAGGTTAAGCGCACAATTCATGTGATGGAATACAACTAACATTACCAGGTTACAATACTCAAAAAGTTTCACATGGACTGATAACATCATGCACTTCATCTGAGGCACAAAAGCAAAATATATCCGTTATCAGTAGGTTACTCCAAATAGTGGGATTTGCAAAAGATATAAACACAGGTTAAGCAATGCTTTGATAAGCGACAAACATTTAAGAAGCGCAGTGGGGCCAGAAACCTGCAGAGGTAAGAATAATGTTTTCACAACCTGGCGAGAAGAGGTGGTGCTCACAGAACGTAAGAGTTGACAGTTGTGTCTGAGCAGGGGCACGGCATTTTTTTTTTGCCCCCATGAGATGCTCCCTCCCCAGACACCTCTCCTTCTTGTCACATCTCCAACCCCAGGCAAGTCTTGGCTCTGTCCGAGCGCTGCCACCTTGTGCAGCACCGCTCGGCTCCCGCTCCCTGGCCTGACTTCCACGCTCTTCTCCGAGTTACCTACTCCCTCTGTCCTCCCACACTGCAAGCGTTCAGCAAGGGCAAAAAAAATGGTGAAATAAGCATTTTAAACACTTAACGCTTCAGCATTTCTGCAGATTGGAAGAGAGTTGTAAGAGAACAGAGATCTTTGAGCTGTACTTGAAGTAGGTATCATCAGACCAGATCATGCATTTCCCAGAGGGAAACTTTGCCACGCTCACAGAAATTAACCAACGGTAATAATAAGTAATCTTCTAAGGTCAACTTTTATGCCAGCGAAATTTCAGAAACACTTCAGCATGACGTTTACCTGCCAAGCACGTCCCGTAGGGGAACTTTTATTATTTATTCACTCATTGCGGGCTCTCCTGCCGCTCGCGCCAGGCAGCAGCGGCGACGCCAGCGCGCAGGTGACGTGCAACGGGCCCCGGGAGCAGCGTGGGGACACCAGCGAGGAGCAGAAGGGGACCGTGCACCCCAACCCGGGTACCCTCATGCAGCACGTGCAGGATGGGCCCCCGTCAGCGCACGCTTTCAGCGCCCATCGCACGGATGCTGCTGATAAATAAATAAACACAACGCAGTCCCCAGGAGGTGAATGGGGGGCGTGTGTTCTCAGGGACGCCAAGCGGGCGGGTGTCCGCACGCTGCGGGCAGCGAGGGCAGAGCGCTCCCCCGCAGCCGCGCGGGGAAAGTTTCCTGCGGACGGCGCGGCGGGCAGGGCGCCCGCGCAGCGCCGTGCCCGGGGTCTCCCCGCGCCGCCTACGAGGTCGCTGCCGGCCCCGACGGGGGAGGCCACGA
>VWPW01003966.1:24290-38488 GCA_013389825.1 Crypturellus undulatus | reverse complement strand
CCAACTGGCACATCCGCTGCCATTTATTCCCAAGGAAAGGCTGTGTAACAGGGGCCCAGGCAAAGCTGAATGATTTACTGAGTTTATGGGAGCATCAAGGCACCAGTCACCAAGCCTGAAGAGTCCCGGCCACAACTCATTGGCAAGAAAATTCCCTTAGCTCTTATCCTGGTTTAGAAAGAAACATTTTAGAGACTTTCCTTCGTATTTTGGCACAGTTTTATTCAAGTAAATGTGATATCTATATTCCTGTTTGCCATAACAGGAAACTTCAATGTCACTACACTAAAGGAAGACCTGTCAACGCTACAGGAACTGAACCGTGCAGATGTTATCACTATCCATAACTCACAAAGTTCAGTGACATTTAAATTCTTTCTCAGAAAAAAAACCTTTTAATCTTAGTAGTAAAGACTGACACTCAATGGCAGCAATATTTCTGTAGAAAATATTTTTTGGCAGTGCTATTCCATCTATGCTGAATTCAATTTGCATGCAAGAGTAGGGGCTCAAATATTTCCAGCTTTTATAGTTTGCATAGGAAATTCAGCATCGAGAATGTACTAGCCGTTTATATATGACTTTGTACTTCTGAAAAGTTCAGTAAGACTCACGTCTCAGAGACACAATGAAAATGTATGTTAGAATGAGTTTATCCTGCCACTTGTATTGAAGTGAGGCCTTTCATATCATTGATTTTGGTAGAATCATTTGTATTTTTCATCTTTAAAATGAAGACAAAACATTGCTGGTTTTATATGACAGATAGTTGAAAGATATCGCTTGATTTTTGGTTGATAGATTTACCATAATCCTAAAAACACACTTTACAGTATACAATTCTGTGTAATCTTCAGACTATGCAGTGAGGTGTGCTGAGTGAACTGAGAAAAGTGAAAATTTACAGTCTCAACACTGAATTCAGGCATTGCTGTCATCAACAGCTCTGGTAATGTCCAAGCTGTACATGGTGAGGTTACACCAGACAGGAGGCATCAGCTACGCATGTAACAGAGACCATCAAAGGAAATGTGCAGTCTTCTTTGCCCAATTTCCTTAGCAGATTGCTGTCTTGGAAAACAGTCCTATGGTGTTTCAGCTGGAGAAATCATGCCGAAACATCCTTTCCATTGCTAAAGCACAGGAAAAAAATGAACTATTCCTCCACATTGCAGTGCAACTAGAGAAAAATATTTCTACTGGTCCCCCTTAAAAGGAGGATGTTTTAATTTATGTTAAAATATAATTGAATACACTTTGAGGAAAAGCTTTGAGAAACTGGGAAAGACTAGATAGTGCGCAGTGCAAATGTCCGTGAAAAGACCTTCTATACCAGAGTATAGAAGAAGGGCCAATACTAGGATCTTGATTGACCAAATCGTTGAGATGTACACCAAAAAAACTGAATATTTGCAGGCGCTCAGGTAAGTCAAGAGTCATTTTGCTGAATCAGAGAGCAAATTACTACAGGTAGGCAAGTTTAAGTACATGATATTCATCTAAAAACTTCTGCAAACTGCTTACTGGTGCAGATAGGATAGGCTTTAATCATTTATTAGGTTATAAAAGTTTGTTTTAAAATAACATGGCTAAAATGAGCTTTACTCATTACTAAAAGTAACCGAAATAATTCTGCAAGCTCTGCAGTATCTCATGTTCCTGTTAGATGCCAGTATAATATCTTTAAAAGTATGACCACAGACAGTGATCTCCCTCTGAGGTTTGGATCGATCATCTTCTATAAACAAGACAAATAAACTTTTGCAGAATGAGATTTTTTTATTTTAGTTACAGAATGCTGTGCTTGATTTTAGACTAAAGGTGAGGTGATTGGCACTGTGCTCTCTTCCAGAGCATCACAGGGAAGATCACTTTGTATCTCGAGGCCCACAGAGCAGGGCAACATATGAAAGAAAATGAAGACATTTACATTTTATACAGCACTACAAAACAGGTCAGAGGTGAAACGGTTGTTTTGTTGCCCATCCCATCCTAAAGAGAAATTTTACACTCTGATGTGTTTGTCTTGCTGGACATTCAGGACCAGTGAGCAACAGTTTTACTCAGCTCAGCACTTACACAGGATTTGGATGTGATCTGTTCTGCACAAATGAAAGCAGCGGGATAAATAAAGAGATAAATAAATTATAATCGTAACAGGATTCTTAAATACCATTAAATAAGTTTTCCTTACACAGCAGTCAGTCAGATCCTCCTCTCACATTTGCAGTTAATTGAAGATGTTGCTTTGGTTCCAGTGACCATGGGCTCCCAGAGCCAATCCAGTGCAATGCCAATACTCAGTGCTCACACAGCACAGCCTGCTTGACTTATACGTGAATAATAATTGGCCTTATGGGTTCTGAATACTTCTTTTTTCCATAATCTGAAGATGCAATAAAGAATTTACAGTGCTGTCTGAGGTACTAATTGTTCAAGAAGCATTTCTATATAGATAGTCTCAAATCAGGATCATTTTTCAAAACACAATCAGCATAGATGCAATCACTCACTGCAAGTGCGAGTATTCAAATCTTCATGTGCAAAATGAATGGGCCCACATATTTAAAAGACAGTATTATATAAGATTCTGTAGTATGATTAACACTGGATGTCCCAATTTCTGACCTGTTGAAAAGGTTTATAGATTAAAATTCAAGCTGTGTATTTAACATTTGAACTCCAAAAGCCAGAATGCAATGTTAATGAATCCTTTTTTCCGTAAGATTCCATGAGTATTGCTAAAATTCCACCACTGATATTTGTATTTTCTTTTACAATTTCCTTCTATAATTGTAGGTTCCATGTTTTCCCTCCTCCTCCTGTTTCCATGTGGTAGGCAAAGATACTCCATGACTCAAACAACATTAGCAATTGAATAAACCTTTGAGTGTAGAGGAAAAAATTGAGAGATGTTAACAGCCACATTTCTTAGCAGCAGAAAAAGTGTTTATGTAGCATTCAGTGGCATAGCTGAGCATATGTTCTGCATGGTTCTTCAGTCATCTGCTTGGAGTGGGCAGCAGTGTTGAGGAAAAGACAATCTGTCTCTGCTAATGAAAGAAGTAGCTCTATAAGGTGGTGCTGATTAGTAGAAGGGTAAACTGTTCAGTGAATTAGAAACTGAAAAATGTGGTACTGTGTGACCAGCACTAGAAAAAAAATCTACTTGAGCTAATCAGGTATCATGATATATGAACAGATATTTATGACATATGAAACACAAATGTGGTAAAGTTTGTGGTAATACAAAATATTTTTTAAATAATACACCTAAAAGTTTTGTCAAATTATAACTTATTCAGTTGCATCTCAAGTATAATACCTCCTTTTAAAATACGCCTGCAGTTCACCAAAAGACTTACAAAGCAGCTTTAAAAAAGAAAGCATAAGCAACAGAATGGTTCTAAATATGTTAGAATTTAGAATTTGAACACCTTGACTCACACGGAGCTCCTTGTGCTATTAGATGGTTTCATACAAACAGGCTCAGACGTGTAGCTGCTCTAGAGTAGGCCCATTCCCAATATATATCCGAGATGGTAGGAAACTGAGCAAACAATAGAGTGGGTCCCATTCAGCACTGCTGCCATGTTCTTTCCTACTTTTTTCTCACCAGATTTTAGGCTGCTGGCATTTTATCTGGCAATAGTGACAACATAATTACATTGTTGATGGGATTAACAACCCCTTCGTTTATTAAGGACATGGAAAGGGAAGGAAAGGGAAGGAAAGGGAAGGAAAGGAAAAGAAGAAAAAAGAAACTGTTGGATGCGTGAACCCACTGATTTATTTAGTTTTCCTGAGCCAGAAATCTGCTTTGGGCTGAATTTTAGCAGATGGACAGAGCAATTCAGACATTTTTGAAAAAAAAAAAATAGACCAAATAAAGAGGATCTTCCTGTATCCAATTGGCACTTATTTTTATCCTTTCCATAACATTCAAGTTTTGATATAAAATTCAACATTTACTGGAGTGAAGTCTTTTGGGCAAGGAATAAGTTTTGGTCTTCTGAAAAATATTCAAGATTTTTCAGTGCATAAATTCTGAAAAAGTAAAAAAAAAAATGAATTAAGAAGCAGGGATAGAACCACTGAATTCACTGCTCTCCTGTTGCCAGAGGACATACTACTAGATCATCAGCAAGATGATAAAATAGAATGAGGGTTCTCATCTGATTGGATGTATTTAGCTTCATCACACTTGTAATTATGCTTGAGTAAAAGCCTCAATGTTCTGAGGACACAGAGTGTGAAGAACACAGAACTTAAAGCAGTCCCTGGCCAGAGAGTATGTATTTCTTTAAGAAATGAAGAAAAAAGGAGAGCCACAAACCAAAAACAAGTTTAGAACAAGCAAACAAAAAAAGATAATCAGAAAAATAATTCATATCCATTGCAACTTGCCACCTAATATATACAGACAAAAATCAAAACATTTCATTAAAAACAAGTTTTAGACACAGAGCTTTCAAGGTCTTCTGTCTATGGCTACCACTAACCAGGTTCAAGTTGTCTTACTCTTCTGCATATCAGGTTTAAACTTCCAGCTTGAAATATCTATGAATATGTCTGAAATTCTATGTCTTTCTTAGCAAAGAAATTGAGATAACATTGTATCATCTAAGATCAGCATCACCTGTCCTCTTAGGTACCTTACTGGCAGACAAGGCTGCTGCGCTTTTGGAGAAGAACAACTGGAGAATTTAAAGTGCCAGATATATGTTTTTCCTGCGTTTATCTGTGATTGCTGCACATGGCATGTATTTTCTCACAAGTTTTAAAAAAAGTCTTGGAGGATACTCTTGGCCTTCAGCAGATGCTCCTCCTGTTGCAAGATTGTATCATCACAACTATTTTGAAAAAAAAATCACATCTTGCATTGACTACTATCCCTATTTATTTGAGTAGATTTTATTTTTATAATATTTCACTTCTAGTGATGCTCAAACCTGACATGCTTGATCCGATAAATCTCCTTTTAATTTTTAAATAAGTTGCTTTTGCAATATTTTCCCACTTTTTTTTCAGGTAAGTTCTGAACACAAATATACATCTTATTTTCCCCTTTTATTTCTATTGCATCACTATTTTTAAAAGAAAGTTGTTTATTTTTGAAGGATCTGCTCTTTATTTTCCCTGCCAAAATCAAAAATATGTAAAGCATTATAGAAATATTGCCCGTGTTGTGTTTCTCTTCCCGTTGATCTCTGAGTTCACTTCACCCATTATTCACAAAGACGGACAGACACGTATAAATGTACAATGATCTCCACTACGCTGTGTGTCACACAAACGCCATTCCATATCTTCATATATCACGGGTACAGGTGACTGGTTGGCTGTACGAATCAATTCACAAGTGTTTGCATCTGTCTAACTTCTGCCTCAAATACTGCCAGTAATTTCTAACTTGACTGAAAGGCACTTTGCAAGCATTGTTGCTTAAAAATATTTTATTTTGAAATAAAAGCAATCAGAAGGAAATATTAAAAGTGCCTTCCCTTACTGGAGCTTTAAGGCTGCTTATCTTACTCTATTATTGATGATAGTTACTACATTGTACTAGTTACTCCACTGTACATTGTACTAGCTAGTACATCCTTTATTGCTCATAAGAATGCTGCAAACTTTTACATTTTTCCATTTGCTTCCATTTGTTAAGGTCTTCATGCCTTTTTCCGTTATTTCTTAGAGACAATGATTATAATACTCTTTCCAATAATGTTCCAGAGCTGCCACCAATGGTTCAGCAGTGGTTTACAAGTACACTGATAACTGCTGCCAGCATTAAATTTTGAGCTCCTCTGAGCTGGCTTAAAGGATATAGTGGTTAAGAACCTCCTTACACTTCAACTTTCTAATGCTTCCACCACAGCAGCCCTGAGGAATTGACATTCAGTTCAGAAAGTCTGTTTATTTTTCTGTCCAGTTTTCCTGTTTCTGAGACCTGAAATTTTTTACAGATATCACACAGATTCCTCTAGCTCTGCAGAGTCTTGAGCACAGGCCTCCAGTAGGCACAGGGTTCACGGTTCATTTACAGAGGTTGTCAGTGTTTCCCCCAACATAAGTTTAATGCCCATATGACCATCTGTCTTCCACATCAGCCATTTACTTTTAGTGTTTTTTTAAATTTAAGGTCATATACCATCTCTCACTCTATCAACTCAATGAAAGAAAAGAGTAAACACTTCAATTTTCAATTTCTTGATGATAACTTATTTAGATCATAAATTGATTCTTTTATCTCTTTAATAAAAGAACGCTGTTCAGCCTAGCACAGGTAGGACTCTACTGCAGCAGTTTCAGCTTCCTCAATATTCACCAGCACAGCTGGAAAGGAGAAAGATCACCTTAAATGGCAGCAGTATTTCTTTATAATCAATAATTCATCTGCCTCCCCAATAGGAGAAGTCAGGGACTGTTGGAAACAGCTTCCAGATGTAAACAAGTCGGCCATGAGCACCAGTGTGTCCTTGTGGCCAGGAAGGCACCTGTATCCCGGGGTGCATCAGGAAGTACATTGCCAGCAGGTCTATCCTCCCCCTCTCCCCAGCCCTGGCGAGCACTGGGTTCCAGTTCTGGCTTCCTGCAACGTGCTCTAGGTCACTCGGCTTGAGCAGGGAGGTTGGACTAGATGATGTTTGGAGGGGCATTCCAACCCCAATCCTTCTGTGATTCCAAGTGTTTATATTCATTATACACCTTTACATTTGTTCAGCTGTGTACGTTGAATTTTCTGAATACTTACCATTTGCAGTAAGTGTTCACCTTCCCTGCACTAGAGATAGCCTGGGCCTGCAAGGAAGTTCCTAGAGTGAAGTGGGGAGCAGGAAGTCTGGCAGAAAAACTGGGATAGTTCTTCCTGAGTTGTGTCTTCAACATCACATTTAGCCTGCATTTAGCCAAGGCAGTGCAATCGACAGGGAATACTGCTGTGTGTTCTTCTATAGTAGTAATTGAAATGTGCCCATCACTAGCACAGCTATGAGTAATACTAAGTAACTCAAAAAAAAATCTCCCTATATAGCCAGGATTCTCAAAGAAAGCAAGTAAGGTAATAGGAATAGCTCTTGATTTCAGCAGCGTGTAATATCTGGATTTGCTTTTATTGGATAAAAATGAAGATGAATAGTGTTGAAAAATTGAAAGTTTTATATATTCATGCTGATTTCCTCAAAGCACCCAATAAGAAGAAAAATCTTTCTACATCTCAAAAGATTTTGCTGTCAGATATTCCTTCAAAGTAGATCTGACAGACCACCCTTTTTACAAGCACTTAGCGACCATCAAGTTTCAAGGTTTTAAGATACTCCTTGTAAGAAAAATTCCAAAATCTTTCCAAAGCAATGTGTTTTACTTCATGAATGTTACACAGAATACAGATATTGCCCTACAATACATTGCTCTGTATAAGGACCTGAATACCAAATAAAACTTATACATACTCTTTGCAGTCTAAGTATCCTGCAGGTGTCCACATCCATTAAAATATGACGGTTAAGTGGTAGATCTTAAGCACTAAGTCAGTCGACACACAAGAAAAGCCTGCAGAATTAAAACTGACAGCTTTTAAAACCTTAACTAATGAACTTAAAAGTCAACAGGAGGACATTTTCTAGCCATCTCTAAAGCACCTTAGCACCTTCTGCTAACCTAAGCCAAGTTAGGATGTAAAGATAAACAAGATTGTTGATTTCTGGAAAATCAGAACTAGGGAAAGAAATTAATTCAAAGATATAATATCTGTCATAAGATGCGCACATCACAGCCAAGTATTTGACAACATATGCTTAATTATGCTGTTTTATGTGAATATCCACACATTATTAAAATATTCACTGCTGTAAAAAGCATTTCTTTATTTGGTTCTGATATTTTCAAAATAAGTTTAAAATCACAAGAACTTGGCTTTGTGGAATGTTTGTACTAACATGTGGTAACATGATAAGCAACAGAAGAAAAAAGCTGTTGTTAATGTGAAGCTGTACTCCAGAAGAATTTAAGGTATTTTCATTTTTAGAGAAGTAGTATATTTTCCATATATTACATAGAAGATTTTAGAGAAGCCTGAAAATACTTGCTGCCCAACATAGTATTTACCACTCTGAACAATGTCATGCGATGTTTCACAGATATATACACCAATTTTAGAGCTGCTTATAGGACTATATAAGCAGCTATATTAAATTGCAGTGTATTAAATAAAATATCATATATAGAGAAATTATTAAGTAACACCTACATATTTGTTGTGTTAAACCTTACTTTGCATACAAGCATGAGGCATATATCATTAAAAAAATCCCTTTGTATGGAATCCATTTACATGTGAACTAATTGTAAAAAAAAAGAAAAGATTTTATCATATTAAAAATTCAAAGGGCATTGTTAAAGCCATTTAGCCGGTCAGTCAAACATTTCCCAGAGAAAATGATTTCTTAATGATTTTTAAAGCACTGCAAGTACCTGAAAATGCCGAAAGTAGTTAAATTTAATAAACACTTATCATACACCAACCACTACAAAAATTCAGTTAGCGATTTTCCAGATTTTATTTCATGGCAGTCTTGCCTCTACAAAGACTGGGTAAAGATTTGGTAGGTTGTTAAACAGCTAATGAACAGTAACGTTAAAATACTGTTCAAAAAAAAGAGGCATTCAGAGCACACAAATATTCTACCAAATTTAAAAGTGATTTACATAGATAAGAGACATTCCAGAGAGCTGCTAGCATTTTCTGCATTTTAATTTCACCCTGTGACGTGGGAAAAAATACACCCTTGCCTGCGCCCCTCCTCAGTTTGTTCCAAAGCACCTCGCAGAGCTGCTCTAGAGCGGCCTTTGCAACACCGAGCATTGATCTAGAGGGGAATGCCAAGACTTTCTGAGAGGTGAGAGACTGCTGTGACTTTCAGGAAGTAAATCAGGTTGTAGTTCTGTAGAGTAATTGCGACTGAGAATATCACGGGAATACAGACCAGTTCACTACAATTTTTTTTTTTACTTTGGTGCCAGAGTTTTACTCTACCCAGTAGATCATCCACAGGAAAAGTACATATCTATTTCTACGTACCACTGTGTTCGTATCTGGACAAGGAAGTGTTTTGTTGTCAGTTTGAAGGAGCGGGGTAACTTGGTGAGTGATGAAACCCCTTGCGTTCCAGCTGATCCTCAGGGGTTGGAGGGACTGAAGGCAGCTGGACTCCTCTCTGAACAGGGATACCAAATACTGTGGTAGCTACAGGCCTGACTCTGGCAGCACCGTATTCACCAACATCCTGTTGACTGTAGGTCTGACTTCTTCAAAACTGAGCTCACGAATAGCACGATTTACTCAAATGCAACATTTACTAATCACGTTTCTGACGTCCGTACAGGAAATTTGCTACTAGAGTGTGGGGTTCTTGGCTAGCTCTAATGTACAAATGTGAAAAAATCACTCACCCCAGAAGATGGGAGAGGGCTATCAGTCTTGAGGAGTCTGCTGAGGTGGCATCTGGACCTGAGGAGAGGAAAGGGGTTCAGCCTGTTGACCGATCCCAGAAGTTACAATGAAGTCTTCCCTCCATCTTCTTCCCTCTTTAGTTCACCTTTATATATATATATATGCATATACATATATATATATATATTTACATTTAGGTAGAGCTTCAGTGACTCTAGTCAAAAATACTTCTGTTAATGATTGGTGAAAAAGTCTCTTGCTTTCATTTAAATGTATAATCAATGGAGAATCTAGAGTGCATGCTCAGTGAGGAGTGCTTGTTCCTTGGAGGCGGATGACTTTTGAGATGGAGGTGTGTTTTGGAATTATAATAAGCTTATATATATATTATAATGAGCAAAGTTCAAGCAAAGTTGATCCAAAAGGAGTGATTTGCCACCCTGGCTGGCTCAGCATTGAACATCTTATTGTGTATCTATTGGGCAGTTACCGTGCAGTTTATCAACAGGTTGTGCAACAGTCTGGCCGTGGTGTCTTCACTCCGCTCCAGCCTCCGTTACTCCTCTTTGCAGCTGCTAGAGGGGCAGATTGAGCTGCCCAGGGAACCATGGGGGTGCAGAGGCCATGAGTACCAACCATCCTGGAAGCGGTAGTTGTGTTATCACACCAAGAAGCCTCTGTAATGCCAAAACTTCTGTTAGGCTCTAGTTTTTCTCCAAGTTCTCCTTTTTCAAGTAATTCTTCCACAGTCCTGAACCCTGGATCATGTCTCAGAAGCACTTCCTGTTCACCGTGGGGTTGATGCAGGTGTCTTCTGTTTCATGTCATTAAATGTCCATTTAGATCTTGCTCTTGACTGTCTCCAAGAGACACACATCCTGGCTATGGAAAATCTCCAAACATTGTTTTGGGAGCAGGCAACAAGTAAAGAGCTGTATCTTGCTGCAGATAGGTAGGCAAATTTTGGATTTGGAAGCTTAGAGGTCCAACACAACTGCTCAGGAGGATCTCTGCAGAAAACACTGACTTAGGCACAATGGTCACATTTATTCCAGCACTCTCTGCATTCTGAATACTCAGATGGACGACAGGGCAAAACCACATAAATATGTGGAGAGACACCATGAAACATCCATGCTTCCTTGAGTAGGTACACATGATCTGTGATAGTTTTCTTTAGGGACTACTAATGATTACCAAAAAACAATTATTCAGTTTTCATAAACATTATGCAACATTTATGCAAATTTTTTTGGCAAGCATTTGTTACCAGTAAATGCATATGACTGAATTCTCACAGAAAGTAACATAAGCAAGGTGGGTTCAAATCAAATGATTTTATTGCAAACTTCAAGACATACAAACTGCCATGTTATAAATTTGGATTAATCCTCAGTTTAGCATGCACAGCTATTGTCATTATTGTAAACATTATTTTGCTAATCTAGCTTCAGGGTGTGACTTGATGGTGAAAAATAATCTTAAATAAATAACCTATTAAGACATGAAACCAAGCCTTAAGAGACAAGAGTTTTGTTCTGCTGTTAGGCACATCTTTCTGTGTGGTCTCATGGAATTCCTCCTCTTTCTGTGTGTCTCAATGTCCTCACTGGAAAAGCTATGTATATTTCAATAATTTTGCTTTTATTTTTTTACCTCTACAGATAAATTGTTCTGGATCTACTTGATATAACCCGAAATACACAGCATGAGACAACGGAAAAAGACTGGGACTGTGTTTACCACACAGGCATAAAGTTACTACATTTGGTAGAAGGGAAGAAAATCCATTTCAGGGTTTGTACATTAGTATTAGAGTTTTATAGTGCTATAAACCACTGGCACTAATGGAGTTATAATAGTTTGATAGAGGTCCCTAAGTAATCACAGTAACTCAATATAAAAAAAAAAGTAAAAGGTTTTACTAAATTTTTAGTAGTGGTCCAGTAATACGGGCATAGCAAAGAGGCATGAAAGAAGAAAATATCTTATTTTGCTACCACTAATTCCCTTTGACAAGTCACAAATAAATCAAAACCAAGTAAATTAGACCAAAACTTTAGCTATACCGTTAGCTAAGGTGACACTGTGACCTTTCCACCATCCACTCTTCAGGACTTTGCACATAAGGATGGGGTCCTCAGAACTATCTACACGTGCAATGCTCCACTACTTCTCTTTCATGTAATCTTTGTCTATAAATCCCAAATACTTTTAGCTAAACTCAAATGACACTCTGAGCTGCAGGAAAGGTCTTATTTACCAAAAAATATTGTTATTTTGACACAGCAAGGAATTTATTCTCCATAAAAACAATCAATCAAACAAACAAACAAACAAGGAAAAAAAACCTAAAGATTATGAAAAACCTGTATCTTATCCTTCTGGTCTCAGGATTACTATTAAAAATGTTAAGATGTTCAGATGTTAAGGCAACTATGACCGTGAAAAGTTCAAGAGCTAAATGGATACATGTAACTTTACATTTCTTTTAGGTGCAAAAAAAGAGAAAAAAATGATGGGAGTTGATCTCAGGACGTACATCACACCAAAATTTCAGTTTTACAGCAAAATTTATACCTGTGCAGTTAATACAAATGATGTATACAAGAAGCATACAGAGAATGTTATTTTCTCTTATTCACACCTTCTCTAAAATAGTAGGACTTTTTGATGTAGTAAATCACTCCTCTCTCTATATATATGTTATATATATATATCCACAATTCTATAAAAAGAAGTAGAATATCAGCAGATTATTGCAGGGTAATAGGTTGGGGCAATTAAGCAGGAGGATTCCTTCTGGTAGCTGTGCAGTCCATGCTAAGATATATGTTAGCATGGACTATGTTAGCATAAGATAGATAAATGTTAACAAAATTAGGCACTAAATACAAGCAAAAGCAAAATTTCTAAAAATAAGGAATTTGATTTTCTTGCTGCATACAATTCTCATGACTCAGAAGTGAAGGACTGTCACTCCTCATAGCCACTTCGCCTCCAATTAAGAGAGATATACATCAGAATCTTATTGCAACAGTAAACATCTCCATTTCACCATCCTGGATTTACTGGCAAGACTATTTTCTCCTGCATGCTAGTTATTGCTTAGCAGATGCTGGGAGAGACCCTTCAGATCGAGGTGTGAGTGCAAAAGATCTCTAAAATATTGAGTAGAGGAAAATTGCTTTCTCTTTGAAAGCAAAGTTAAGGTTGCCATGTACACAACTGAAGTGTGGAAACTGTGCTGAATAGTGCAACTTTGCAGAACACCACCATGTGATTTAACCTTTTTATCCATGCCCTTTGTAGGTTTTTGTCAAACATGATGGGAGATAATTCGTTCACAAAGCTGTAAAAGAATAATAATTTCTTACTTTTTAATTATCATTTGCTGACAGACATTGGATGAGGGGCGGAGGTGGACATCATCTGTGGATAAGCCAGTTTTTTTGTCTATCAGCAGCTGTGAATGAGACATCAGCAGCTGTGCACACACTCCTCACTGTTTCTGGTTAAAAATCACACAAAAAAGTATCACTCCAGACGGGGAAGGTTTATGTATGTCAGCCCTCAATCAATCATGCTGCAGGCATGTTCCTTCCCAGGCTGGTCCGTGCCCAGCCCCTCAATCCATCCCAGCGTGTGTACGTTTGACATTCTCTGCCACATTAATGTCATGTTAACATCCTCTACGTTTAGCAATCTTATCAAGGCCTGAACCTTCAGGTCTGAACATACCATGCATAAATATTCTGCTAGAGCTGGAATTGCTGATACTAGCCTCTAAATCTAGCAGTGAAATATAGCTCCCCGTTGCACCAGATTTGCCTTCGCAGACCCATTTCTCTATCAAGTTTTGCTTAAACAGAGGCAAAGGATAACAACGAAGCGACAAGTAACACTGAAAATACTGCAACAAAGCTTAGGAGACTTGAGTGATTCCGTCTGAAAATGTTTTAAGCTACAAATTGAAAAGCAAACAAAAACGTGTGGAAACCTAAATGGTCAAACTTAACCAGAGCAGCAACACATACACGTTGCTGCTTTAATAGCTGCCTTTATACCTCTGCAGGTTTTATACATGTTATGGCTGTTGCGATACACAGAGGTGCAGACAGATTCTCCCCCATTCTACAAGGCAAATAAACTCATTGCTGTTGGCATTAAAATACCTACACCTTCCATTTTCCAGGCAAGAGACCAAAGCCGTCCTCTCTGCTCACGGCTTGTAAATGGTTTCACCGGTGTTGTACTTCCCTGGCACAAGGGGGAATTCCTGATGCTTTCTCAGATGTTACCCTACTCCACAGCTCCCTCAAAATGATACACTATCATTGGAACCTCTAGCATTGCTAATATTTTCACCCCTCTTTGAAACTCTGCGCAGAGGTGCCCCCAATAGCACACATCCTATTTCCTGTGATGTTAATCCACACTATTTGGGAGCTGTTAACACCTTCTGCTTCCTGCCAGTCAGGCCTTGCACTATCACGTACCCCCGAAGGGCTCCTGGCTGTAAATCACGCTCTTAAATTTGAGGCGGAAAGAGCACAAAGTGGCCTGCCGATCCCCGGCTACAGGGAGACCCAGAGCCGCGCGCTGGGACACGCTCGCTGGCGCTGGCCTCGCTCTCCCGCCTCAGGCCTACGCAGGAGCCGGGCGGCCGCACGCTCCCCGGCACGCGGGGCGCCACGCGCTCGCACACGCCTGCCCCGGCGCCACGCAGGCGGCAGCCGCCGCTCAG
>VWPW01003966.1:0-22851 GCA_013389825.1 Crypturellus undulatus | reverse complement strand
GGGGAGCGCCCGTCCCGCCGTGCTCGGGTACGACCTGCCGCCGAGCTGGAGCCGCGCGCGGAGCGGCGGCGCGGCGGGAGCGGCGGAGCGCTGCGCGGCATCTGCGTGTTGCTCGCGGGGCAGCTCGCGTGCGTGCGGAGCGGGGGTAGCGCGGAGAGCCGCGCGAGCGGCTCCCCAAGCATCTCCGCTTAAAAACGCACATCTATATATGTATTTTAAATGGAGGGTGGCTTCACTTCAGCTGTGCGTGTGAACTTAGTAAATTGAACACACGGTGAGGTCTACTGGAGAAATATCAGGGTCGTTAAGTGTATCAGCGGGCTCAACTGACCAGTCTACACGTATGTAATAACCAGAGAACCAGGCTGGGCACTGGCTTTTGGAAAGGAAATCCAGAACGCTCAGCAGCTACATGGATCTTTAAGCAAAAATAATAATAAAAAAGTAGGTTAAAGAGAACGTGTTTCAGAAAGAAAGGAAATACTTTAGCAGTGTGAGTTGCTTTGGGACCGCTCAGAGGCAGTGAGTTGTGGTGGCACCGTGCAGCGCTTGCGCTGCGTGGCGGGCAGCAATGAGCACTCAGCTACCACTCAAAGTCGTGTTCCCAACCCCTGCTCCTGCCTGCCTCCCTGGAGGCAGCGAAGGCACCAGTGCCTTTCCCGGAGAACCTTCCCTCCTGCTCCACGGGCAGGTGAGCAAGGGCGAGAGACCAGAGTCCCTCCACTCACCGCCTGGTAGCCTCTGCCTCCCCTGGCGTGGGCACGAGCAAGTTCACTTGTGGGGATGCCCTTAAAAGTAGTGAGGTTGTTCTTGGGAGCGAACCCGCTCGATTTGTCCTGAGCTTGGGTGCCGAGCGCCCAACGCAGCAGCCCAGGATTTTGGGCAATATGAGATTATGAATCACATTTTGAGCCCTGTAGCTTTTCAAGCTGATATATGAAATAGGTGATAAGTACATTGATTTCTGTTTTATTGCACTGATACCTTCTAATTCTATCCTAACTGCTCCTATGGGGAGGTTTACAGATCCACAGCTTATTTTTATTTATTATATTCAATAGGAGTAAACAACTCTTTGCAGGTATGTGGTCTGCCTGTTCTCAAATTAATTGTATTTTGTGGGTTTTCTTAATGTTAGGTTTTCTTTTTTTTTTTTTCTTTTTTTTTTTTTTAATAATATAGATGATGCTCATAGTCTTTCATTGGTCTGGGGTCAATTCCCAGGCCTGATCCAGGGATTTTTTTTTGCCACTAGGACTATTTCAGTGAAAAATCTAAGGTGTTTATGTTGTTTCTCCTGAAATGATTTTAATTGTATAAAAGAAACTACCTTGTTGGGATGGCAATATTATAGAAAAGAATAAAGAAATTGTAATATATAGTATATTCAACATCCAATGTACCAGAATGAATGCAAATTTAAGGGTGGAGTTGTTCTTTTATTTTAGCATATGATCTTGCAGCGAGGCATTGTTTGTACATAGACAGGCTGCAGAGATTCCAAAGAGATTTTCTAGTTTCGCCAGTATTTTAGTAACACCAAGGGAAAGAACTAAATTTGTTATCAAAACAACAACACAAAGGTAAAAAACTGCATGTTTTACACTATGCAAATAGGAGCAATTAGGGTAAGCTTGTAAACATAGCTATTCTTAGAATATTTGTGACACACAGGAAAATTGACATCATCGTAAATTTTGAGTATATGCACACTTAGGAAAACAGTGGGTTAACCATATCAGGTATGGGAAAATTCTTGTGCAAGCTCTTGTAGATTTTAATGTATTTCCCTTTTTTTTTTTTCTGGTGCTGTAAACTTACATACCCAATATGTAGAATATTCGGATGCATTTAGTTGCATTAATTGACCACATTCACTCATGATGGTTTGTAAGAAATTTTGCATGTTTATCTACATACTGAAAAACGTTTTGAGGTGTCGTTTGAGGAAAGGATGTCCTGCTTTAAGGTCCTTCACCCTGCCCTCCTTTTTGGTATGAAGATAAGTGTGGAAAAAATGTGTGCATAAACTCAGTGCTCCATGAATTGGTTGCTAACATCCCTTCTGCTTTTGGTATCTAGTTTTACGGTTCTTTGGTCTATTTTTGCTTCAGAGAAGTATTTGCTTTTTGTCAGATATATATATATATCCTTGGAGAAATAAATTCCATTAGTATCACATATTTTTTCCATAAGTGGACTGTTTCGTTCTTGGTTGTTCTTTACCGGTCTTCTGAGGTTAATGTCCAATCTGGAAACTGTTATGTAAACTGAGCACCTAATGCACATCAAAAACAATAAAAGAGCTCTGTTTATCTCTCACAGCTGTGGTTACTGAGTCTGTAAACTTAGACAAGAATTCCTTGTAACTGTGTAACTCACAAAAGTGAATTTGCCCTGTGTGTTTTGGTTAGAGTTTATTGAAGTCGTGCTTGCTTTTCTGGGGGACACCAAGTGCCTGCAGCTGGATCCACTCACTCAGCAAGGGCACAAGGAAGCGCTACAGAACTGACCCCTGGGACACGAAAGCAGCGCGAAGCCGACGGAGAGCCCAGGAGCTGCAAATCCTCCCTTTGCTTCCATACACGTTTCAGTCACTTAATAGCAGAGTGGTGGGGGCCCAGGTTTTGAGGGATGTATATGTTCTGGTTTTCTAAGTGTTATGCTGTACATGCCTAAGGTGGACACCTGACTGGTAATGCCTCCGTGTCCTTAGGCACATCGGTAGTTCCACAAACTCTCAGTGGTCCTGCTTACGGTGCCAGGGCTGAGAGGTGCCTTATGGCATCTCACCCCCTTCCTGTCTGCGAGTGCAGAGATGAACTCACACTCTCATAGAAACCTTGTGTTTATACCACAGAAGTCAGATTATCTGTAGCATGGAATGTAAAAAGACAGCAAAGAGGTTTTATCACCAAAGTGACAAGAGAGAGACACTTTTTAAAGAGAAAGAGCAATTTGAGAAAGAGTGATTCAGGAATAAAATGTGTGTGAATGCATCGTACTCTGGTGGTTAAAATCGTCTTTAATTTGATGCTTGGAAACAGATTTCATATGAAAACAGGGACAAAAAATGCCTCTGTTTTTAAGATGAAGAGAAATAAGTCTGTGAAATGGAGTTGTCTGGCAGTGACAGATAAGAAGGTGCAATGCAGGTGATGCGGGAAGTCTTCTTTCCTATATACAAAATTACAAGTATGAACTGCTTTATAACAATACCATTAATTTATTGCCAGTTTATACTGAAAGCATCTCTCTGCGTAACTTCTTATCTGCACATCTTTAGGATTATATAGACCGTTTTGGATACTCTCCTTACTATACCTATAGTTTAAAGTTTAAGAAGCTTAGGGTAAGCACTTTGCCCTTCTCTTATCACGTCTGTAATGTCTCCGTTGAAGCTAATGAGATTTATCTTTTTGTGAGCTGCTACGTACTTAGGTTTACCCAGAGTCATAGAGTTGGAAAATAATACTGTTTCTGATTAGAATAAAAATGATTGTATCATTCCTTTTATATAATTTATGTAGGTATATGTATATAAAATCATGTAGGTAAATCATGTTGATTTATATTAAATACATCAGCTACAAATTAGTGTGGTTTGGTAGTGGATGCAATATGTCACTGGTAGTGCAGGAGTCTGAAATACCTACAGCTTTGTATCCTAAAGGTAGTCACCTCAAAGTCTCATTACATATTTAGGATTTTTTGATAATGTCCTCTTCCAGGATTCGTAATTCTGCATTATTGGTTAATATGCTGATTATTAGGCATTTTTAACTATATTCTGTAGGTTCTTTGCACAAACTGATTGCTTTTTATGACTGTGAAGCACATTTTAATAGGACTGTCTTTAATATATGTTTTTAAAGTAGTCTTCAGCAATTGCTTTTATTTGTATCAAAAAATACTACAATTTAACTCTCCATATTACATGAATAGTCATGCTTTGCACATGACTGAAAATAGCAAAATATTCAGAATTAAAAAAAATATTAGCAATATTTAGGCTTTTGTTTGCTACCCTCCAGAATTTTTTGCACTTCGCTGCTGTAAATGCCCTGAAGCATAAAATGACAAATTTGTATCAGTAATCTTTCTTAATTCATTTTTAATATCAGAAAATTCTTCCTGACAGTGAGTTCTATTACATTTTCTAATAGTTCTCCAGGTAAAACTCCCATAAAGCTAAACATTTTAAGGTAAGCTGAACCACAATGACCAACAGCATGTTCTATTGGAAATGCTTTGATGTGGAAGGTGGACCAGAAGAGCATTAGGTTCTTTTTCATCTTCAGTTTCTGTAATTTTTAATACTGCATAGTGCCTCGCCATTGTCTGTCACTGACTTGATTTGTTATGAAATCTGATTGCCTGAAGCTACTCACTGGTGGTTCTTTGTGTATCACTTGTTAGCATGGATGTGTAGATGGGTGTTTAGATGCATGCCATGTGCTTTGGGGTCCGTGAGATTGCTGCATTCTTGGTCCCTCACTGATTTTCTTCCAGAAAAACCAAGGAAGTCCTGCTGAGTCCACTGGGGTCAGTGCAAGAACCACTTGCCTTACAGGCCTCCAGGGGCTATGGCGAGGATTAACCTTACAGGCCACCAGGGGCTATGAGGAGGATTAAGCCCTTATTTGTGTAAAGAAAGCAATTCATATTATTTATAAATACCCTTCTGTCTCTAGAGAATGCAGAATTGGAATGAATAGCTTGAACTCACATGTCTGTCTGACATTTCACAAATTTCATTGCATCCTCTACAGCCAAGGAATAGCCAACAGCTTTTTACAGAGTTCATGTACACAGAGTAATATTTACAGCACGGAGAGTTTGGTAAGCCGAACTCAGGTAAATAACTCCTCATTTCCCTGATGTGTTTTTAGTTTATCTTGGAGTGTTTTGAGCATCGCTGCAGTCATAGAATCATAGAATCACAGAATGCCTAAGGTTGGAAGGGACCTCTAGAGATCATCTAGTCCAACCCCTCTGCACACGCAGGGCCACCTAGAGCACGTGGCACAGGACTGCATCCAAGCGGGTCTTGAAGATCTCCAGAGAAGGAGACTCCACAACCTCTCTGGGCAGCCTGTTCCAGTGCTCTGTCACTGTTAAGAAAATTTTCCTTAAGTTTGTGTGGAACTTTTGATGCTTCAGTTGGTGGCCATTTCCTCTAGTTCTACTAGTGGCCACCACTGAAAAGAGGCCGGCCCCATCCCCCTCACTGCCTCCCTTGAGGCACTTATAGACACTGATGAGGTCCCCTCTCAGCCTTCTCTTCTCCAGGCTGAACAGGCCCAGCTCCCTCAGCCTCTCCTCACAGGGCAGATGTTCCAGGCCCCTGATCATCCTCGTGGCCCTGCGCTGCACTCTCTCCAGCAGCTCCACATCCCTCTTGTACTGTGGGGCCCAGAACTGGACACAGTGCTCCAGATGTGGCCTCACCAGGGCTGAGTAGAGGGGCAGGATCCCCTCCCTCGACCTGCTGGAGACGCTCCTCTTAATGCACCCCAGGACCCCATTGGCCTTCTTGGCCACGAGGGCACCCTGCTGCCTCATGGTCAACCTGTCGTCCACCATGACGCCCAGGTCCCTCTCAGCAGAGCTGCTCTCCAGCAGGTCGGTCCCCAGCCTGTACTGGGGTCTGGGGTTATTTCTCCCCAGGTGCAGGACCCTGCACTTGGCCTTGTTGAATTTCATGAGGTTTTTGACCGCCCAGTTGTCCAGTCTGTCCAGGTCCCTCTGGATGGCATCCCTATGAATAAATACCCAGATATCATTTTTTTTTTTTCCTTGCAGGATGCTTATGTTAGAACACTGATCTTCTTTACAATCTAAGTGAAGGCAAATATGTGTGTCATTCCTTTGGGTTATGCTAAAAAAAAATCACATGAAACCCATACCAAAATGTCATAGAATTCCTATGGCTAAAAGGTCATGGGGAAAGTTTTATATTTGAGTCTTTAAACTGTGACCCAGGATACTTAGTAACATCAAACTCTCGTTCAGTTTTCTGATTATGTTTTCACAAGAATGGGAAAAAGATATGAAGTTTAAATTTTGTTAAGTACAAATATAAATAATATTAACCAGGCACAAGAACAACATTGTAGTTAGGCTTGTGCAGAAAATAAATAGTAATTCTATTATTCACATTATTTTAGCAAGATTAAACATTTCTGAATGTTTACTAGCAGTTTATTTGTTAACTAATCAAGGTAAGTGGTATAGATATGTTATTGCAAGAATATTTTATTTTAGGTTTCGTAGACATGAGTACATGGAGGTAAGCATGTATTAGAATATGATATAAAAGTATGGCATAGTAAATAAAGGTCTGGGATTTGGGGGATTTGATTTTTAAAAAGCTGCATAAAGTACACATGGCATATAATGAGTTGCTTAACTTTTTCTATATTTTAATATCAAATCTTATTTAAATTTGCGTAGCTCAGTTTTTGATTTTTCAGTCTAGGTAGAACTTTTTGATGTACCTCAGAACAGACTTTCCTCTGAAATAGGAAGTCACTTAAACCAAATAAATCTTTACCTCTACATTTCTGTTTATCTAAGTTGGGTGACATTGTGAAATCCTCTTTTTCAAGGTTTGATTTGAACGTAGTGTCTAGGACACACTATATTTTAGAGAAAGGCATGATGCGAAATTCAGTAGAGAAACATACTTCATTTGGTTGTAAATAGCAGTATCCATTCTCATCTGTGCTTTCGCTCAACAGAATGCTTGAGAGCCTTCTGTGTCAACACACAATTTTGACAGAGAAGAAACTCTTAACCTACTTTGCAATGTTTAATTTTTAACCTGACAGTACATTTCTCGCTAATTGCTTGAAAGTCCTTTAGCTGTCTATTCCCTGATTCTATCCCAGAGGCATGATTTAATTTTAAAAATCATAGTGTATTCAGCTCTAATTATTGGAGAGCTCATTCTAGACACATAGCAAGGTATGTTAATGACCAAAAAATGTATCAGCTGGAGTCAATGTCAGTACTACTTCAAGGACACAGTCATTTAGCTTCCCTAAAATCTCTCTTAATATCTTTTAATCTGATGATAGATTCAGGCAAGCTGCACGATATTTTGAAATAATCTTTTCTGTTACTGCCTTGGTTAGCAATGCAGCTGGAACAGGCTGGAACAAAACTTGTGTTCAGAAAATGTTCATTTGGTTATCAAAGAAAGGCAATCTGTTTTCACCCTAAGACCACCATAAGACCAAAGACTGTTCTTATTCATGCCATCGAAATTCCCACAGTTGGAGGTGCAGCGTGTAGCTAAGAATAGAATTTGGTTCTTATTGTGTTAACTTCTGTTCTGTTTTTGAGCATGTCTTAACTAGTGAATCATGACATTTAATAAAAATACTTGTTATTCTATTGGTATTTAGCATACTGGTGGTATATTATTTTTAAAACCCTAAAGAAATATCATATTTATTAAAGAAAATCTTATTAAATCTTATTCTTGCTAAGATACTTTGTTGTCGGATGAAAAAACACTGGTTGCTTTAGTTTAATATCTAAAATGATGTTGAAGTCTTTCTGGTTGCCTCCAGATTTCTTTCTCCTATCAGTATTAAAGTATTGAAAGTACTGACGCTTGCTCGGTTTGTTGTGTAATATATTACACTTACCTTATCACATCCTCAACAAAGCAACTTCTTGTGGAGTGACTGCAGCTTTGGAAAGTGCTGGTTTGATGTGGTCCGAACTTCGAGCAAATCTGTAGGTCGGTAAATTTAGGGGAATATTTCATAGGAGTGAAATAATAATTGATTGTTCTAACTTGCTCTAGATCCAAGATATGGGAAATATCGAGAGATTTTATAAGATCTATCTAACCTTGTACCTAGGAGATAGAATAAGTGCTATAGATGGAAAACCATGGAGAAATAATAAAGTTTGCACATGACTGCTCTGCAATTTCCTCTTAGACCATAAAATGCCTTCAGCCTGTAGGTTTATTCCTCGAAGGCCGATGCTCAGTCCGGTAGAGGAAATACTGCAAAACCATCTCTAGGCCATACTGTCCTTTAAAAATACTTTATTACTTCCTGGCAGAAGATGTGCAGGCTTCTGGGTTCCCCAGGCACACTGTGGGCTATGGCTGCTCGGTAGCAAAACAAAGATTTCTTTGCTAAGGATGAGGATTACTCTTTGAGATGTAAAAAAAAAAAACAAATGGGAAAGCCAACACCAATGTTAAAATAAATAAAGCATATGTAAATCAAGCTTAAATTAATAGTTGGGTGTCTGAGTAGTTACTTATTTAGTAGTTAGTAGTTATTCTCAAGAATACTTGAGAGATGTCCCATTTTCTGAACGTATGCTCTGTGTTTATAGAAGCTCTGTTATCTAGGTGACCCCCTAAATAGTGAATCCTGCATTTTTTGTCATTTATTTATATCATTTCTGATGGTCTAGGTTTCCACTGAAATTCCACTATAGACACCTTGGAGTTTTTATCTGAAAGTCTACAAGAGCATGGAGATGTAATCCCTGACACGTCATCTATCTTGATTTCCTTCTTTCCTTCTTTCTCACTTATTTTGCTTGTTCTCTTTTCCCCTCATTCTTTTTTTCCTTCCATACTACCTCTCCCTTCCTAGAGATACAAACCAGTTTGAACCCTTTATACAAGTGTAAATGTCGTTCTGATGGTTTGTTTAAATTTAGCTCTCTATAGTTTTTGATTCTTAATGAGTCTATTGGTTAGGAGGTTATGAGTTCCCTTGTAATCTGAACTACGTATTCTCCATAGTGTCTTGGAGTTTACAGTGTGTACATTATGTAATTAAAACAATAGTATGTTCTGTATTGCCATAATTTGAGCATATCAGCAGCTTTCTTCTAAGGACAGGTCTGATGCAATTGCATGTGCTATTAACATTGACCTGGTAGCAAGATGTCTCCATATTGGCCCTTCAACCTATTTAATGACAGCTTGGGGCTTCTTGTGTTGCCTATATCTATCATACTATCTATCCTATATCTATCATACTAAAGATAAAATTAAAGGAGCTCTCTTACTGTAAAGGGAGTGCAGTGTCAAGAATAAGCACTGCCAGATGGCAGGCAATCTAACAGAGCATTTTAAAAGGGTCAGAATATGAAAATGTCTGAAATCCAGTGGCTTATTAAGCAATAGACTTTGCATGTGTGGGACAAGTGAGATATAAGTAGCCTAATTTAGATGTCCACATGACCAAATCCAGTTTTTAATTGCATACGTTCTGTCAGTGAATATGTGAAATATATGTTTTTATTTACTTATAGATGCTTATTAAAATTAGAGTAGAATATTAAATGTAGTGCTATGTATTATATTATCTGCATGTTGAAAAATTGAGTAGGACTTGTATGTGTATTTATGGAAGTAGTGAATTTATTATGAGGGAGAGATTATGATTCTGAAAGAAAAGGAAAATGCTGAAGACAATTTCACAGAATTACAGAATCACAGAATAGTTGAGGTTGGAAGGGACCTCTAGAGATCATCTAGACCAACCCCCCTGTTCCAGCAGGGACACTCAGAGCACGTGGCACAGGGCAGCATAATTTAAGTTTTTAATGCTAAAACAATCAAATTCAGTGTCTGATAGTTGCTTGGCTGTTCTTATTTCCTGAAGGTGTGTTTTTTTGTGGTCTGCCTCTATGCTGTGCTTTGTCTTTTGTATGCAAACCAGTTTTCTTTTGGTGACTAATGATTCTCATTATAATAAGTGATGAGATACCCCATCACTAGACTGTCAGTGATCCTCAAGTGATTTCTGCTCATCTCTCCCCATTCCTGAGGATTATATTAACGCTCCTTTTTATGACCATGGTTGTTTCGATCACTCCTAAGCTGCAGCCGATTTTTCACATCCAAGACAGGATAGATCAAACTTATCATTTTGCAGAAAGGATGGATGAGCTGCACTTCGCCTCCCACACTTCTTATTGTTGCACAACACGTTCAGCCTTTTCCAAGAGGTAAGAGCTGACTTCATAGAACTGGAAGGGCCAAGAGGGCCGTGAGATACCATCTGTCTAAAATGGTACCACATGTTACTGTGTTGGCTCCTGACTTGAAACATCTTTTGTACCTTTTTTAAATCTAGCAATTCCATCAAGTGTCCATGGACCTACTGATTATATGCCACTGGCAAAATAACTAAACAGAAAAAGATATTTAACTTTGTTCAATATTTGCAGGACAAAATCCTCCATTTCTGGAAAGGTTTTGAAAATACTTATTTTATCTGATGATACGAACATGATGTGCAAACCTCTGTTTAATATCCTGTGGAAGTTAATAGTTATCTATCTGTCTTTGGATTCCAGAGGAATTTTGGGGTCTAGATTCTTGTAAACATCTAGTCTCAGTGCCCAAATAGCTTTGAGAATTCCAACCACAAGGAGCCTCACATGGTGTAACTGATTTAAAAATAACATCCCCCATGAGTTCTATGCAGTTTTTGAATGTGTGTGTCAGGATAATTTGATTACGTTTTATGTTCCATGTCAGTAAGATCATGTATTTTGCTTTTGCTGTTTATAGACCAATAAGATTCTAAGATTCTGGTGGTAATTTTTCACTTTCATTTCCTTACTTTTTTCCACCGATTAATTACTAATATTTATTTGACTTTACTAATTATTGCGTGTTTCTAATTCTGTTTTATTAGTTCATAATTCTATGTCTTCCAAAAATTAGACATAAATATTTGGCTAAACTGACTTTAATCCTCCTGGGGGAATGTTGGCTTGTGCCTGAAACCTTTTTGCAGATCTCCAAAGTGAAATGTTTTTATTTGCTGGAAGACAGAAACTTCTTTATTACATTCAGACAACTTCATTTTGAGTGAGTGTTAATGGAAGATAAAGATGGATATCTGATGTCTTATCCAGAGTGGTAAAGGGAATCGCCTTTTCTTGTTGTTTTGGTTTATCAAAGGAACAGTCATCTGTCTTTATGGTAGTAAATAGTTTTCCTGTTACTTTTTCCTGCTGTTTATAGTTAAGGTCATAGGTCCCTGACCAAAGTTTCTCCAAGTGCTTATTTTAGAGTAGCTTATCAGCATCTGCAATTAGAGCCACCCTTACTTGCAGGCAGACACTTTCCCTTGTCACCCTTAACCTGTGCTCTGCAGCTGATCCAGAGAAGTGGCAGGAGCCGCAGAGTCACCAAGGAGACAGGAATACTCTGTCTGAACTCTCAAAGTTCGAGTAAGGAGAATTTCTGTACCAAGAGACTTCAAAGTCAATTGTGAAAAACAAAGCAGTCTACCAAAATATAAATCTTGCTAGTGGAGAAGTGGATTATTAAATAATTCTCTTTTATTATTTTTTTCTCATAAATATTTATGTGTGAAACATGTAACAAAGCTTATGGTTAAGTTTGAGATAGTTTCCAGATCTAAATATCTTTATCTATCTTATTTTGGAAACTGAAAACTGACATGTTTCTTCACATTTCAAAGTGATTTACTCTCTTTTTTATTAAAAAAAAAAACATACGTGGAGGAGTACTTATTTAATATACATTTTTATATAACTACTTTAGATGGTTCTATCTCAATGAAGATAGAATAGAAACTTATATATTTACTTAAATTTTATCTTGGTAGCAGGTATCTTGCCGTGGTTCAATAATAAAAATTCATTTGACTAAATGAGAGCAAAATAGCTAATAGATTTATCTCAGGCCTGTAATCTGCCACAATTGAGTAAGTGCTTTCAATACGTAGTTTCTAAACGTAATAAAGATTATGGTTTTAGAAAAGGATCGTGACCATACCCTGCAGTGTTGCATATACCTGTAACAAGCTGTAACAGAGTCTAATTCCTAAACTGGAAGTGTGCAAAAGATGTGCCCTGGGCAGAGGGCATTGGAGGGGAGAGGAGCAGGGCAGAATTCCACCTTTCTGAATATAATAGCTTCTGTGTGATCTAAGAGTGCCCGACACTGCAGTTTATTAGGCATCAGGAATGCCTGATAACTGTGGGAAGGAGGATGTTCTTTTTGGTTTGTTCCTTTATACTGAATTAAATTATAGAAGAGCTCTATAATATTCTATATTATAGAATTGCACTAGCTACTGCATCTGGGACAGATTCTGGATCTCCAGAAGTTTAGTTTATGTTCCAAACCTGCAGCCTGTTCTGTGGGGAAAGTTCATTGCAGGAGCTTTCGTCGGGCCTGTCTGCATGGGTGTCTCCATGCACCCGCTGGAGCATTGCAGGGTGAATAACAGCCTGGGAAGAAGACAGCAGGAACAGAGAGGTAAAACTAACAAGGTCACAGCTACTCAGGCCAAAAACTGAAACATTGTATTATCTCTTTCTTATTTGCTTGTTTTGCTTTTCTGGGTTTTCCTTTTGTTTTGAACAAGTGAATACTGGGTTTACCTATCACTGTTCTGCTTTGCGACATGATTAGTTGATTTGTTTTGGCAATGCAGACAGACAGTGATGCTGTCAAAAGAATGGTAAATTGGAATGTGTGTTGTGTAAATTGGGAAAATTTAAAGAAATGTTAAAATTGTTAAACAGAGGTAGCAGTTCTTCACTGCATCTGTTTAATTCCTGTGTAAGGCAACGTCCAGCGGAGAGACCAGGCTGCAAGTTGAGTAGTGAATAAGGTAGCAATTTATGAATGTGAATAGAGGAAGGAGAAGAAACCTACATCAGCTGCTTTTCATTTATGGTAAGGGCAGGTATTTTTAGTGCATGAAGTAAGAAATTTGGATTTGAAAGATGATGGTGAAACTGAATGTTGAATTCCCTAGTTGAGCATCTAGTTGAGCGTCTAGTCATTAGCACAGAATTCTCAATGTGTATTGCCATGTAAAGGATAACATAATAAATACACATGGGAAAGCAGTTAAAATCACGTGTGGAAAATTGCATCTGTCGTTTCTTGAGATGTTTTGTGTGGTATATATAGTATTTTCAATCAGTGGAGGTTTTAAAGTCTTTAACTGAATTGATCTATTTATACTAACTGAAATTAATACAATTTTCAGCTGATATATTTGAGCATGTACACTAATCTTTCCTTTCAGCCATCAGATCAGGTAGCAAAAGCTTTCAGCGCAGGTGTTGAAAATGCTGATTTATTTCCATCCTCTGCTGGACAGGATTTGAACCTCTACTATCCGCTTTTGACAGCACTTCTGGCGTTGATACTTTCAATATCAGCTCTCACAGTTGTTCTGCTTTGACAGAGAGAAAAATTGAGAAGAACTGTCTTCCAATGGTAACTTACTCATCCGGGAAAAATATTGTGGTTTCCACTGTACTTCATTTAAGCAAAGGGAAGCTTTGTGGGCAGTGTCACTTTGCTTCAGGAGATACCCTGTGCCTTGGGCCTCAGGAATTTTGTGCTCAACTGGCTCCAGATAATGAGGGAAATGTGTATCTTTGTTAGACTTTGGTGGGTGTTCCAGGCATTGAGTGGTTTGCAGAAAGGGGGATGGACGTGGCATTTCCTCAGTGGTTTCTTATCTACTTCTCTTGTGAATTTGATCTTTTCCTTTTTTTTTTTTTTTTTAAGAAAGTCTCTGAAATATATTTTAATCCTTAAAAGTAAAAACAAACACCATTATTTTGATTTGCCATTACCCATTCTTCATTTTTCCAAGTTATTTCCACAACAAGCACAACAGTTCTTAGTAACTCACTAAAATTGTATTTATTGTAAAATGATATTTGAATCACATTTAATTGCCTTTTGAAACAAATGGTTTACTGCAACCTATAATCCATGGATTATAATAAAACAATCTACTGATTATTAGAACAACACTTACACTTATTTTAATGAAGGAGTTGACAATATTGTTCTATTCTTGGCAATTACATTTCTGTTTGAGGAAACAGGGGCTTTGGAGCCAAAGGTTAGGCAAAATAGGGAGAACTTGACATATATAAGCTCCCTTGATTACTTAGACTTGTGTTATAATTTTGTACATCTGAGTAGACACGTAAAGGTGTACAAATATTCAGTTGTGTATATTTTTTTTCATTCATGAGGTAGGACTAAACAAGAAAATCTTCATATGGAATCCATCAACTTGCTCCATACCTGCTTTTTTTTCTCCTCTCCCCATCTCTGTGATATTTTTTCCTTCAAAATATCTGAAGACTTCTTCATGTTTTAGTTTAAGCATAATGTATTCTTCCATGTCTAACTGTATGCCTAATCTTACTTGCAGTGGTCTTTTTTTCAGGAAATGATGTACCATATTTTTTTCCCAGCATTTTTTCCTGTTTGAGGTTGCTTGCCAGTTCTTACTATATTTATACAATTATATACCTAGAGAAAGTTTTTCACTTCCAAGTTGCCGGATTAAATTTTTAGTAGTAGTAATAGTAGTAGGTTATAGAAATCCCAGAAATCTTGGTAGCTGATATGAACTGAGTTTAGGGTCTTCTTAGTCTTCTTGTTGTGAGAAGAATTCACCTCCCAAAACTCATTTTACAGCTTGTTTGGTGGTCACAGGCCCTTCTCCCCACCAATGCCTGTGACTGAGATGTGCCAATAGCTACAGAGGAGTAATTGCCCCTGTCACCTCCTCTCTTGTCTCTGAGGATAAATGGAGATATAGCATGTTAATATTAATCAGCATTTTAGCCATAGTGCTACTGCCAATTTCTGCCATTTGGTAGAAAATTTTAAGGTACACTCACCTTCTCCCAGTATACGTAGTTTTGTATATGAGGGGGGAAAGTCTGGTTTAAATTACCTTCCTTTCACAGGCTGTTTTGGTGGCATGGATTCTAGAAGGTTACTCCCAACCTAAATCTGTCAATTGCTACTTAATACAGAGGTATCCTAAATATGATATTACTAAACAGTTCTTTTAAAATTAAAGTCACTACAAATTCTTAACTAATGCATATACTCCAGCATGAGAAATTGCAATATTTTTGCAGTTGAGATATTTTTAGATCTCTGTCTCTTTCAGGCTGTTTCTCATGCCTGTAAATTGCTCATTTCTAATCTGAGAATACGAATGTTTTTTTACAAGTGTTCTACTACAGAAGCGTGCTGTCACTTAAAGAATCAGTATGCTGGCAAGTGTGGTTTGGTTTAAGAGTTTTTTTTATCTGAACCAGAAATCGGTTGGGTACCTACAGAGAATTGTCACACATCGACAGGTTGCAGTCTAACAGGTTGAGAGGAGGGGGCGAATTTCAAGGAGACTCATTAACTGTGCTGTGAGGCATGCTGGAGCTGAAGCAGTTCTGATGATCTGAAATATTTTAATCAGAGTACAGGTCAGCAAACAGGACAGCTTCAAGTTTTTCCAGCGTAGAACCCATTTGGGTGTTATCCCTCTTCCTCAACAGCTTTTCCTGCAGCAAAAGCTGTTCCTTCCTCACCAGGAGCACTACCCGGTGTTTCGCTGAGGAATGGGGCTAGGGAAGGAAGGAACTGTGTGAAGGCCGGGAAATTGCAGGATAATATCAGAATTACATTGAGAATAATTCCCTGTTCTTGTGCAAGGTTAAGTGGAAGTTTCTTTGGGTGAAAAGGAGCTGCAAACATCAGATGTATTTGAGCACTTATGGAAGGAAATCATTGGCTAAAACCAAAGAATGGATCATATTGTGAAATCATAATGGCATGTGGTATAATTTTCTATGTTGTTTTGGGGCGAATAAAGAGTGAACAGTGAACCTGCCTACCTGCATGAACTCAGTCGATGCGGCAGAAACGCGGTGGGGAAATGCTGGGTGCTGTCCCCTGCAGCAAGGTAGGGAAGTGCCAAGTCTTGCAGAGGCAGCGAGGCCTTGCTTCACTTGCAGCCATACCAAACTCACTAAAAAAAGATACTTTTGCAAAACTCGCCTTGCTCGTGGTGCAAAGAGCAGATACTGTCATGGATCTCACCCGAAGGTTCTGGAAGAAATGCTTGAGGTTTTTACTGGGACAAGTTGGGTACTCCATTTCGTTGCACTAATTGCTGTTTACTAATTGGTAAGCCAATCTCTGTAACCACCAATTAGTGGTGGATGTTGTTATCACAAAGATCTTGTGCTGTGAATAAAATCAGCTAACTAAAATCCAGTGGTTGTTGCCTTTCTGGATTATTTTACTGTGTCCTTTAACAAGCTAGCATGACATTTTCTCCATCCTCGCTCCATGTGCAGTGAGGGCAGTATTAATCCTCAAGCCATTTCCGCATCAGGAATCTGCAACTTAATTTTTTAGTATATGTAAAATAGTTTAAAAAGCTTGGACAAGATTTACTGCATGAGTACAAAAAAATGACAGTTTTGGGGGTGAAACATGCCCTTCTTGAATGGTAGCAGAATTTACTGAATATTACATATGTATCAATTTAATGGCAAACAGTTATTTTTAAAGTCATTTTATATGGACAATACTGTAATTTTTTTGTTCTAGTATTCAAAAACAAAACAAAATAAAACCCCCAAAACAACAACAACAAAAAAATAAACTCCAAAACCTTGTTGTAACCCTAACCAAATTTCATAGCCAAAACCTTTCACAAGTTAAGGAGAGTTTCACAAATTAAGGAGAGTTGTCTTTGCCAGACTCGGATTAGGTCTCACTGAGCACTGCGTGCATTCAGTCACCTGCCTTGCACATATAATAACAACAGGGCAAAACATTGCAAATCTCCACTGCTAACTGTTAAGAAAATATTAAATTTTGGAATCTTTCAAAGCAGAATATTGCAGCATTTTTGATTGCATTTCACATTCAGAGGTCATATCTCATAAATCATATATACTGAGGCAAAATCATGGAAGCACTCCATGCACTTGCCTGAATTGGTTGCATAAAGGATGTTGAATGTAATATTTATGAGCAAAATATAGGTAGTTTAATATTTCATTTAAATGTCTTTTTCCCAGAAGTAGTATGTTTTCTTCTAGATAGCAGGAGGCAAAGGTGAAGATTCTTCAAAGTGTGTGATTGTGTATGTTGGGTGCGGGGGAAGGCAGGAGAAAGGGAAAAGGGCATATGAAAATGCGTAGCTGGGCAGGAGGGAATGTCCTCACATTCGGGCTGATTGCGATGTGATTGCATGGCTAGGATTTGGAAGGTTTTCAAGCACAGGCACCTGTGCAAGCATTGGATGAATCTGGGTCCCTCAAGGAAAACCTCCCTTCTCTTGCAGCACATGTGCCAGCAAGATTATGTGAAAATTACTGATTTTTCAGGCATATCTCACTCTCCGTTTTAAAATAATAACATTAATAGAGATGAACAGCAAGAAGATGTAATCTCTTTTTAAAATTAAGTTCTGATGTGGATAATATCAAGTTTTGTGCTCGTTACAGTATGCCGTGGTAAAGTTTGAAATCACGGTTGTGTCTAGCAAGATCGCTTTATTTGGGATAGGACATTGATTTCTCTGTTAGGGGATTTGATGATCCATGAAGGAAGGGAAATAAAGCTGTGTTTGAAGGTGAGAGAAAAAATGTCAGAATATTCATTTCATTGAGACAGTGAAATCAACCAGACAAGAGATTTGGTTGAAGAGGAGGTATCTTTCCTTTGGAAAACTTGATAGAATTTTCTACAATTACTGCTTCTCTGAATGAACAGTAAAATCCTCCCAGATGAATCGGATTTGGTCTGAAAGACATTTTAGTTTGAATGAGCACCTTTCCAAAGGCTTTCTGCTATATGACTGATGAATATATGTGACTAAGTTTCATGAAATTTTGCTGTTATGTTTTGCTCTTAAAAAGATTTTTCTTGATCTTTGTGGAGTTCAAGAAGCTGTGATCTTATGCAGAGACCTGTAGCTTCAAGTCATACCACCCAGTGCCTCAGGGGGAGATGCACTTGATGCTGCCGGTGTGAATGATGAGTCCACTCACTGACTTTTGCTAGAGCTCTCTGGACATGTCTTAAGAATAACTGTATAACCAAAAAAACCCACTCCAATGATAACGTGCATATTATGACTGCTTCCCTTTCCATGCTTGTCAGTGGCCAGCAGCTAGGAAATAATAAGAAAAGCAGATACAAAAGACTTTTTACAGTGTATATACAGTGAACTAGATAGCAAATTAACTGGCTTAGAGCTAAATTTTCCTTCTTTAAAAACTATTGTCCTCACTGTTGAATATATAAGGTAGAGAATAAAGTGCTTCTTAAAATTTATAGTGGTGAACATTATAAAGCTTGGTACAAATATGAACTCCTCAGCTAAATAGTTCTTTATCAGTACCTGGATAGGCAATCAGTTTAAGCAGGTTGTTCATGACTTGGGCAACAAGTAAACACCAAAACTTTGGTATGTTCCTGAGGTGTAAGAAGTACTGTTGTCAGTAAATTTTGAAAGCATAATAGATACGAGGGAAAAGATCAGTGTAGCAGGACTATGAATCAAAACAGTTTCATTTGAAAATGTCAGTGTAATAATTAGTGTGATCTTTTCATGTAAATTGGTTCTTTAGAATACGCAAAACAAATTCTTAAAGCTGTCTTTGAAAACCTTTTTCAACATTTTTTAGACTTGATTTCACTTAGAGGTATCAGAAATGTCATTTAGAAGCATTTATTTTTTCTCAATGCAGATTGCTGTGTTAACCTCTTATTTTACTTAGCCCAGCAACGAATGCTAACGGTACTGATTTAGCTTCAGAGGAACAATAAGCTCTTGAGCTGTTTGCTAAGTGAAGAAAAATGTTGGAGTTAGTTAGTTCTTCCTTCTCATTCTTAGCTCAGAAGGATATTCAGACCCTCAGGTTCTTAATTTTTCCTCATTTCCTACAAGTCTGTGTTATAGGCCTGTCTCTTGCTTATTGACAACACTTTAAAATAGTTATAAAAATATAGAACTTTGAACTTCTAAGCTTCAAATGTACAATCATCACGCTCATTTAAATAAAAATAGAAAAGGAACTATCAGTGCTAAAACAGTTGGAAAGAAAGGGCTGCTGCTCTGTGTCTGAGGAGCAGCTTGCTGCACCACTGAGGCATTTCACCTTTCTCTCGGTTACACGAATAGGACTTTCTGAGCAGACAGGCAGGGATCGCATTGTATTACTGCCTCTGCACAGGTCACCCAAGGGCGATACGAAGAGTTACAGCTAGTTTTTCTCACCTGAAAGAAAAGTGTCATGTGACACCAGCAACAGAATGGCATTTGGAAACATTTTTCTATAGGAAAAGTAATTATACATTTTTTTAAACGAAAAATAAATCATAATGGAATAAGACCTTTTCTTAGTAACTAATCAAATTGTACTATATATTGGACAAAAATATAAACACAAAGCTGGTACAGTCTCATAGTCCTTTCAATGTTATTTCATTACTGAAGCCCTAACTCATATAATTTAACTTAAACTGGCATTCATCACCAGGAAGGGCAATGTGTTTTGCATAATCATAGTGCATAAAGACCATTTAGATATTGCGTTGTTATAGGCTAAAATCATCTGGTTTATTATTATACTTTATCTTGCTTGAATTATTGGTCTTTGTTTGGCTTTGGTTAGCCTTAGTAACATACCTACTGGTTATGTGATGGTTAAACTTAAAGTTCAATCTGAAATTAAGCAATACTTTGATTAGGAGTGAGACATAGATGAATGTATTTGTCTCTTGTGAGAGGTGAATTTATTATTCTAGTTTTTCTCCATTCATTTTTGGGGTTCCTTGAAGAAGTGCATTCTCCCAAATCAGGTTGATGAAATATTTTGGTTGATAGCACTGTAAAAGTGTTTGTGGTAATTGTAACTATAGATCATAACAGCAGTTATGATCTAACATAAGAGCAGTTATGATCTATAGTTATATGAAGTTACATAGTTACATGAAAGGAGCTGTTCCTTCTCTCTAGTAATTCTAGATTGTTGAAAAGGAATCTGGTGAAGCAGTAAGAGTATTAAATGAATTAAATAAATGACAAAAGAAATTTGGAAGTTTTTGCCAGCTTACAGTTATAACTGTAATTAAAAATACATACAGCCTAGATAAAATTCTGATATTCATAGGAATTAGTCTTTACATTGAGAATAAGACTGCAGAAGTTTAAGACAGAAAATGCATTGCTTGTGCTATACAAAGAAGTTCTTGGAAAGTCTTTTCTGAAAGTACTTTGGTCTCAACTCTTTCTGGTGATGATAAAGCCTTGCTAGATTTTCCTTGGAGTCAAGAGTTCACAGCTGGGGATTCTAATGCCACTTTCAATCCTATGAAGTCTCGCCTTACTGTTGTGCAGTTACAGCTAATTATTTTATATTCTCAGGTCAGCGATCTCTAAACAATTCTTTTTAAAGAAATAAACGTGAAACAAATGACAACTGTATATGTGGATTGTTTGAAGAGTTTAATAGGAACGGTCTAAGGAACGTAATATCATCCATATGCCATGTGCGAGTCAAGTCGTTCATGGTTCTGAAGCTTTCTGAGGCCAACTGAACTATTTTCCTCTCTCAGTATTTCTTGCTGATCGCCACGGACGTTTATCAAGACGAGGTGCCTGTGGCACGGTCGGAAGCTTATGCTGCTGTGGTGGAAGTTGGCTGGAATGCAGCACTGCAGCGCTGGGCTGCTGGTGGTGCCTTCCCTGCCTGGGGTTCACTACGATCAGGATGCAGAGCAGACATGTCTTTGTGAAGCCCCTCTGCCTTCCCGACATCTGGAGCGAGTCTGTGGAGAGCAGTTGTTGAGCCTGTTGAGCAGTTGTTTCTGTGCCTTCCTGGAGCAAGTCTGGCTGCTCAGATCATGTTTCCCTTGAGTGCTGTGTGTGTGTAGTTCTCATGACATCCCCATTAATAAATATGTATTTTTGTTGTGTTGTTTGGGAGATACAGTAAAGGGAAGCGTTATGCAGAAATGTATTAAAAGCCACAGAATTTTAAGTCTGAAGGAATTACTGGAGGCTATCCAGTCCAACTGCCTGCTTGGCATTGGGTTACAATGTTAAACCAGTTCTCCAAAAGAACAAGGGGTCATCCACTGGGTTGTGTTTTATAAGGTTCACTTTGAGTTCTTTTTATTAAACAACAGTAACTTTCCATGGCAATTTATTGATTAGGAATTATCATTATTCATTAAATTCTGTTCATATCACCATCTCCTTGAAATCTTTCATCACAATAGATCTATATTCTATATAATAGTCAACCTTACTCATTGTTTCTATAGAAGATACTAAAGAAGATGTGAGTCTGACTCTTTACCATCTGTACCAAACTCTGTTTTCAGTGGGGTTTGAAGAGGAGCCTTTAGATACTTCTGAAACAAAACAGTGAAATACAGTATCCAGTTCTTGCTGTGAAAGTTACAGCTATTATTCAGTTTTAAAAGACAGGCTATCAGGTTGTAAAAATGCATGAAAGTTCATTTAGGTTGTAAAAGTTGGGGTAGGTTTTGATATTATCTAATTCTTTATTCTATTTTTTGCTTCAGTGCGTTTTTCACTTCTAATAATTTTATTCCAGTAAAGTAATGGTAGAAGTACATTTGCAAAGAGGTACTTACATTTAATATGTTATCTGTTAGATATTTGGGTTTCCATTTGGATGAAAGCCATGAAAAAAAATCTAATCACATTGCTAAAGCACTTGTGATTGCCACTAAGCATCAATTTTACTTATATAAACATGGTAATAGGTTTTGACAGGAGTTTGGAGAAGGCCACTGAATGCCACACATGCATCTTTCAGATATACCATGAAATGATGAGTCACGGTACTAACTTCATCTAGATGCATATCCTTGCGAAGTAAGGCATCTAATAAAATGTTTAAATTACTTTGTCTTCTCTGCTAACTGTGAATATATCATATGAGTTAAAGAGTTTCCTTAGCATTAACAAAATTTATCAGCATTCTTCTATAGTCTGTACCTCACTACAGCAACGTAGCGTAGCTACTAACCTGGTATGCATTTTATGGCAAAACTGACCATGCGTTACAGTATTTTAATTCAGTACTTAATTTGTACAGAGCCAAAAGTGTGCTTGAGGTGAAGGTAATGGTGAGATAGAAACCATCTTTCTAAGCAAGTTATACCGCATTACATCAACCATTCTGTTTCTTCCATTTCTTAGGTTTTACTGGGACTTAATCATGCTCATAATGATGGTTGGAAACCTTGTCATTATACCAGTTGGAATCACATTCTTCACAGAACAAACTACAACACCATGGATTATTTTCAATGTGGCATCAGATACTGTTTTTCTATTGGACTTGATCATGAATTTTAGAACTGGGACTGTTAATGAAGACAGCTCTGAAATAATACTGGACCCTAAAGTCATTAAGATGAATTACTTAAAAAGCTGGTTTGTGGTTGACTTCATCTCATCAATACCAGTGGATTATATCTTTCTCATTGTAGAAAAAGGAATGGATTCAGAGGTTTACAAGACAGCAAGAGCGCTTCGGATCGTGAGATTTACAAAAATCCTCAGCCTGTTACGTTTATTACGACTTTCAAGACTAATTAGATACATACACCAGTGGGAAGAGGTAAGATATGTTTATATTTTTATTCACTAAGATCTTATTCCTCTAGATATAATAGTTCTCACCAGATAGCTACGCAGAATCAGTATGGAATCAAGGGTTTTTACTTACTGATGGTAGTTACATATAGGTAATAGTGGAAAAGCCTTATTTTGAAGAAAGCACAGGGAAGTTCATTTCTGATTCAGGCTGTTAAACACAGAGACTGAAAATCCCTTTGGCACCATCAGCTCAAGAAGCACGAGCTCATACTGAGAGTTAGTCAGAAATCTTAGGAGCTAGCTAGAGCTGCCTGCGAGTTCAGTGAATAGCACTTATAATTGTGAGTTAAGTACTTTTTAATCCAAGAGAACTTAAAATGCATGT
>VWPW01003965.1:82535-118182 GCA_013389825.1 Crypturellus undulatus | reverse complement strand
AGCCCCGGCCAGAAACCCGCGGCAGGTAACCCAGTTACTCCCAGACATTATTGAATGTAGAAATTATGAACTGGTGGATTTAAATAATTAAATCTCACATCTATTACATCATTGTATTTAGTTGGTATCAAGTGACAGATCTTGCGGCCAGCATGAAACAAAAAGGATGTTTTTCACAAGCTATGTGCTGCCTATCCAAATAAATAATGATAAAGTATTTTTTAAGGGTAGAAATGAGCCTTTTCATAGCACCTACTGTGATAGGTGTATATGTAGACATTTGATTTATCCATTTCTTGTTGAGTAATTTTGGGGTTCCCTCAACTTTTTTGTATATTTTTTGTTCACATTATTCAGATGTTTACTTGTAAGCCTACAGACCTTCTTTTGAATTGTTGATACTTGGTTCAAACTTCCAGCTTTGAGTCAGGAAATTTCTCTATTCTTTATTTCTTTTTACATGAAATTTTATTTAGAATGATAGAAAATCTATTGATAAAAGAGCAAGATCTCTTTTTCTTTAAATTATCCCTATGAATTCTTCCAGAATACTGTGACTGTGAATAATAATAACAATCATTTATTAGGCTGTCTGCTCAAAGATGAATTTGCACTTTTGATATTTTTAAGAACATCTAAGTTTGTGTAATAATAGACTCATAGCATTTTGATTTGTTGTGATAAATCAAATGCTCAAATAAAGGTATTTCTCTCTGTAATTCATTCTAGGAAGACAATGAACATCCATTTTCTCCGATATTTTTCCATTTCCAGCCATACAGCCAGAATTTTTGATTAACAGGTACATTTAATTATTTGTTCTGTCTCTTGGTTGTCAAAATATGCCTTATTTTTATGTGTAAGTAAAATAGATGATTTAAGTAAGAGGGACTTTGAAACTCTCCTCTTTTTGGTGTTTTGGTGCCTTTACCTGAGCAAAGAAACTTTTACCTTAATTCCAAGTTTGCTGCTTGTGAATATTTCTATGATTTTCTAGCTTACAGATATCGCATGGAGTTTGTCTTTCAGTAACAAATAGCTTATTTTATTTCCTGCAGTTCTGTTGGTGAGATCTTTGATTTCAAGAGGTGCTGCAGCTTAAGACTTCTGTTGCAGGTATTAGGATTATCAAGGGTATTTTTTTTTCTCTTTGTTATTCTTTACATATACTTTTTGGATACACTTTCTTCTACTGCTTTTACACCTTTTCAGAACAGAAGACAGCACAAAAATACATAAGCAGGAGTATACAAAGCTATGAATAAACCAAATTCAGTATCTGTGGTTCTGTGGGTTTTTTTATCCTCCATAAAAAATAATATCTACAAATTTATGTCACGCGGTATTGCATAATCTCTTTGATGATCTCAGTAGCCTATAGTAAAGAGACTAAAAAAGAGCATTTTCTTAGCAATAGCATTTTTACTAGATTGCTTGTATTTTCCATTTTGTGTGTGATAATACAGTTTAAGAAGTGGCTAAGTCACAAATGATTGACTATTTGTAAAGATAATGATGTTATAGCAATTAAGTACTTTTATTTGGACTAGAACATGGTAAGAAAATCATTAGACAGATTTGCTATTCATGAGGAACAGAAAAAGTATTTGTATATGATTCCAAGAGGGTAAGCTTTAATTGGAAACAAAGTATAGCCTTGGGGTATTGTAAGTAGGGTCTGATTTCATTAGAGCCTACTAGAGCAGATGATGTGCTTTCCTTTTGCTGTTTTTCCTTTAAAATGAATTGACTTATGAAGTGTTTTAAGACTAGCAGCTCCTTTTTCTTCCATAATTCTTCATCTGATCATACAGCAGCAGTGTCACTATATTTTTGAGATATCACTTTTGTGTCTGAAGTGGACTATAATTTGCATGTTTGGCATTTCAAATAAAAATACACTCTGTGGTATTCAGTACTATTCATTAATTGAGGAAATTTCATTATATTATAATTATAAACAATATATAATTACAGCAGAACACATAATGAAGATGAATATTAACAAAGTTTCATCTTCATGTAAAAGTGCCACTGTTCTCTTAAGGCATTGAAGTTTCTTCTATTTAAAAGAAAAGATATTTCTACTATTAAGAGTTCACTCTATATTTTTCCCTAGTGTAAGTATGTATACATTAATTATATCATAGTAAAACACTTGGGCTAAGGGAATTTGCCTTTGGGCATATAATTCTGCTGAATGCTTTGTGAGATTAGAGCATTTTATGAGTTTTTCTCACTTTTGGGCTGAAACAGCTGTATAACAGTCTCTCTCCCTGTGCAGCCCATGCTTAAACGTATGTACTATGGCAATAATTCTTTGAAAAGCCTGTACAAAGTATAGCTGATGTTCTTGATGCTCACTGACAAGAATTTTTCTGCTTGTTTTAAAGACAAGTTTTTTTACTGATAAGGATGCTGTGATATGTGGCCTTTAAGCACAACAGTTTGGGAAGAGTTCCTTAACATTATAGAAAAATCACTTTTAAAACTTAAACTAACCTGAAATTTATATTCAGGTCACAGGTGGATTGCAGATGGGGTCAAATGAAGATATCTGAATGTGGGCGGGGAAGGTATTTGTCATACTCAGAAAACAATCTGTTGACTTCTTAGTACAGAAAGTTTATAGCTAATAGAGAGGCTATAGCCTTTTATAGAGCTTGTGTGATTGGATCTGAAGACTTAGAAATCCTTGGCTAAATTTATATTTGCATTTAGTTACCAGTTTACTGGTGCACTGAGGAGATTCTGAATCTAGTTCCCCTTTGACCACAACATAGTGGAGAGAAATATTGTAGAGTCTCTCTCCATGTGAGACCACTTCCTACCCAGAATTTCAGCTGATTGGTTCCCAGCTTCACCTGGGAGGGTATGGCCCCATTAGGTTCCTGGGGATTGCATCAAACCAAGTTAGTGCACATAAGGTGACTTTTCAAAAATATCTTCATTAATCTCCATTAATTTAAAATTGACCTAGGTGAATAGAGAAAGGGAACTGCCAGTATAAGAGTTGTTGGTTTTGACCGTTAAAGATGAGGCCATTATAAATAGAGCAGGCTTGTTTTATTACCTGTGCTGGCTCTAGGAGCCCTCACATCCAGGAAAGTAAGGAAATGTCTTTGCATCCCAGTTTCTAGATATTCATGCCAGTAACCACAGGCATTTTGTAGCCTTGTTATTTTGTAGCTCTGGGCAACCCGTTGTTCCTGGACAGTATAAGCAGTTCCATCTACTACACAACTAAGTGGTGAGATGATATAGTCTCTCCTTTACCTTTAAGGTATTATTATTTTAAGTAGGATTAGGTAAAAATCATTTTACAAATAATTAGCTGTGGGTTTAGAAATTATTTGATTGTATTCATTTTGGATGGAGATTATTTTCCTTGTATCAGTGAAAATAATATAATTTGGCTAAGATTAAAATAACTTCTTTCTATAAGAAAAAAAAAGTTTAATTTTGAAATGACAAGGTTTTCAGCCTATAGCTTGACATTCTTCTTCCCACTTGAGTCATGTTTGTATTCCAAATACTCAGCTAATACAAAGATGGTGTTTTAGATTAATGCAGGAAAAGTGAAAAAAAGTATTATAAACTACTTCTGTCATTGGCTTGTGGAACATGCAAGAAGAAATGCCAGCAACAAATGAATGGTGCCATTCAAGTACTTCCCTCTGGTTTTAGCATGTTCCAAATACGATTAATCAGTAGGATGTCTGTTTAAGTGTGTTCATTTTCTCTGAATGATCAAAAGGTGACTGTTCCCAGGCAGATTATGATTAGAAGGGGTTGTCACCAAGAAAACTTTTGCTATATAGTCATTTTATAGTGAAAAGAATGCTAGGATGAACAATTTTCATCTGAAAAATGTATCCTGAAGTTATGTTGATGAAATTGTTTTCAGCTTAGAAAAGTAACTTTGAACCTTCTGGCTACCCAGTGCAATTTCTGGAGTTATAATAGTCATTCATGGAAACTCTTGTTTTGTTAAAAATGCTGCTTTTCTCTCAAAGAAAGACACACAAATACCTGTAATATAGTTAAAACTAAAGAAAGGCAGATGTTGAGAAAAGAAATATCAGCAAAATTATTTTGTTCTAATGAATGCAAAGAACTTCTAAAATTATTATTCTTCATATTATTATTCTTTGTCTACTGCAGCTGCTCTTATGCACTGCGCAAGGTCTAAGATTTAACTGTAAATTTTATGGGTAAACTATTAAGTCTTTATTCATATGTGAAGTGTCTAGCCTTACTTAGTTCCTATATGTATGGTAACTGCAGCAAAATTTAAATTTGGCTTGCTGGGATATAATTTTCTTTGATTATAATAAGACCTTTGCACAATTGTGCAGTTCTGAGTTCACTCTGATGTCCATAGTAAGTGTTCACAATCACCATATGTCTATAAAACAGGCAGTCCTTAAGCCTAATTTTATTTCGGTATCTGAAAAAGGCAAATAGGAAAGCATTAAAAGTAGCCATGTTTCCAGAAACTGCTTCTGGTTGCTTAGGATGCTCTGGTAGCTGAATGAAATACACCGTATGAAATGTTGTTGAACTGCTTTTTCCTGTGTCAAGTCATTATATTGTATTTTTATGCAACTTGATTTTTTAATATGTCAGGCAAGTCAACTATGATATAATGCATAAATGCACTCAGATATTTTCCCACAGGAAGTACCATTACATTTAATAGAATTACTTGCAATACAGTCAGCAAGAAAAAAAATGTGTCAGTTCTGTAACAGAAATAATAATAAAACTCCTTTATTAGGAAGCTTGAAAATTATGTCCAGAAACAGTTGTGTGCTTTAATACAATGCACAAAATATATTATGTGTATGGGAAAATTGTAACACTTTACTTCTATATTATTTTTCAAGTATATCCCTAATTTTTCAGTCTTTCACATTCCATTTCACAGCTCCCTGAAACATCACAATATTTCTGGATATAGTTTGCCAAACCTTTGTTTTGTTTGCCATGAAAGTTAACGATCACTTGATTCTGCACAGGAAGAATGTAACCAATGTACAAGGCTGTGCAGGATCTAGGAGAAGTAGTTATGCTGATATTAACTTCACCCATAAATCATTTACTTAATCTTCCAGTGATATGTAGCATCCTTTATCGGGAAATGCAGCATTTGCTTAGTAGTGCTTTTTATCAAAACACAATGGTTTAGAGCACAGAACTGAGCTAACACTGGAATTCTAGTGTAATTCATATGTTTTTTGGAGTCTATCCTGGAAGGGTTATTGATGTAAAAGATGAAGGCATAAACTTGGTCAGAGATTAAAGAATTTTAATACTTTTGGGATAATACAGGTATTCAAACAAAAATATTTGTTAACTGGAATAAGAACAAAGAACACCTTATCATTTCTTTAAAAACATCAGTGTCTTGGGAGACATAATAAGATAGCTCATCCCATATCAGAAATAATTAATTATTTTGAAAAATTCTTAACACATGAAAATAGTGCTGATTAAAGCTGGGCATTTAAAAGTGCATGGGGTACCCATGATAATTAGAAATGTGGGACTAATTATTTGCACAGAGTGTTTAAAAGTATGAAGATGTGGAAAGGAGGTAGGACATATCATTTATGCCTTCTTGTTGCAACAGTCACGAGACATTCAAGGAAAATGGAGGGAATTGTATTTTAAAATAATGAAAGAATTTATAAATTAAAAAAATATATATTTATATATAAAAAATATATATATTTATATATATATATAAATTTATAAAGTGATGCCTAATTAACTTTCAAAACTTACTGCTCCTAACTATTTCTAAAGCATAATTTAAAAGATATATGGGTGACAAGGAGAACATACTGTATAATGTGACAAAGGTTAAATATAGGAAACAAGAAGAGAGATGTTTATTTGCATTTCAGCATACCAACTGGTTACTGTGTGTGTGTCTTTAGAAGAAACCTGGACAACTGGGCATATGGGATTTGTTATACTTTTTTTAAAGCATCTGTTCTTTATAGATTCTGCATTGAACAGGTCTTGCTCAATATGTCCTTTATTTTACCCTTAAGCTCTCCAGACAAACCACATTTTTTCCCTTTAAGGATTTCATATTTTATTAGTAATAAAAGCACTCTGTATCCAAAAATAATGATCTGATACATAAACCTTGTATTGAAATTTTAATTTATCAAATTTGAACTTTGCGTGTAACAAACAAGATCCTTATAGTACTTCGATATTCTGAATATTTAACTATGTGAAATAAACTAATTGCAGCACTTGAAAATCTATGATAAAACTATGATTTAAATCAGGACATAGAGAAAGCTCTTTCAATTCTTTAGAAGTCAGCCTACCAATGTATATAAACTGAATTAATTATTAATCATTCACATCCATTTGCAACATTACTCTTAGCTTAAACAAAAGGGGTGAGCCAGAGGTGTGTCCTAGTGCACTTAGAGTCAAATTTGTCTTGTTTGACACTGTTAAAAAAAAAAAGTTTAAATCACATATTTCTAAGCTAAATCTCTTATTCCAACTTTCAGTCCAATGAATTTTTACAGCAGTTTTGAACTATTTAATATAGAATTTTTAATGGAAAAGTTCCTTTAACTGCAGTAATGTGAACAGCAATGCTATAGCTTACAAAACTATGCTTGTAGAACTTTAATGCATTTTGCGATAGTTTGTTTAGTTATGTTTCTTCTCATACTTTTATTACACACTGCAACATCAGATTTTTGGAAAAAAATGGAAAAAGGGGTACTTTTTGTTTCTTTTGTTGAAAATGATATATGCTCCATGCAAGTGCAGTACTGCCTTGAATTTGTATTCAGCCTCTGAAGACCTGATGCACTCCATTCTAATACCAAATCTCATCTGTGAGAGTTAGCCATGAAGAAAATAGAGAAAAGGAAAAGAAAAGTCCCCGTGCAAAAGATCATCCTACTCGGAACCTACGTGGAATGTTATTGTACAGTGCATTTCATCGGGATTATATGTGAGATGGATGGTGCATTCTTAATGCAAAGATTAAGTAGAGTTCCACAGTTAAGTTATATGCTTAGTATCCTCGTGTAAAAAGAAATCCTTTTATGGATATGGATCAATTTTAGAAAGGCAAATGTAGCTAGTAATAGTTCACTATGTAGAATGCCACGGTCACAAGATCATTTATTCTTTTTGGCAGCTGGAGTGATAAATACAGACTAAGACCTCCTGTCCATATTCTATTATATTCTATAGTGTGTTGTCTTATAAGCTATCATATCTGAAATTGTGGTAAACAGATAGATGTAACTGTAGGTATAAATTTTCTTTGTGTTTTTACATCGAAATATGTACATAAGAGAGATGATCGTTATCATATCTTAAAATTGGAAAATAAAAAAAATGTTAGAAAGTGAACACATTGGCAATCAGCTCTGCTCTTGCATTAAAAACTATTGAAATCGCTAAAACCTTCTGGACATCATGGAGTCTGTCCATTTGGTGATGGTCCTATGACTTTAGTGACGCGAAACAATCTAATCATAAACAAGGTCTCTGCAGCTACGCACATCTTTTGGTGTAATCACCCTTCTTTCTCTGTAGTTCTCTGAAACTATTTATTGTTGTTGCATTTTTCATTCAGTTTTAAATTCATGTGGCAGGATTGTCCTTTTTATCTCTAAAATGGACATGTGAAAAGGACTGAGATTGTTACCAGAAAAGGGAATATCAATAATGTGTTGTACATGCATTTCTACATAGTTTAGATAATTCTATACAACGATTATTGATCAAACTGTGGTACTTCACTACTGAAAGCTGGTTATTCCTAAGTGATAGAGCATGCAAATTCCATGGCTATGTCTGAAGCTCTGCTTGCCTCACCATCACCTAGTCAGTCCAGGGACTAATTTTTACACCTGCTTTTTTGGGAAGACATTCCTGATTGACACTCTGATGTGCAGTCAAAGTCCAACAAGAGGAGGCACAGGAAGTCAGGAGCAGAAGAGACTGCCTAGTCTCATAGTTCATATGAGTAATGTTGTAAGTCAGGCTCTTCAACATGTGCTGAACCTATCAGTTTTCAAGGAAGAAAAGATCTTAAAGATGTGTCTCCTCCTAAGAATAGTTAATTTCTTCAGCTGGAGCAAATCAGTGTTTTAATGTTTATTTTATTTTTGTAACTTGATTTATGTGGTATGTACAGTATTATTAATAATTGATAAACTAATATTAAAAAGAGACCTGAAAATGTTTTTGTTATTTTGTGTATTTTGTTAAAGAGAAAAGAAATTTTAAGGAGCAAAAGATTATTTTAGCTGCTAAGGAATAAAAAAACTAACATAGGAAAACTGTAGAATGCAGAACATGCATTCAACAGTTATCTGATAAATATGTATTTTGCAATGTTGGAGCCCTAAAACTAATTGTGATATAGTATTTCAAACTATAGAGGGATAGACTGTGTACATAGAAATGGAATTCTTTATATGTTAGTGGGGGAATGATCAAAAAGTCTGGTTATACTCTGTGATGATGGGAAGAATTTTTGTTTACTAAGTGATAAATTAATAAGTTGTATGATGACCATTGAATATTTGAGAAAGTGATGAAAGTACTAGGTGTCATGTAATAGTATTATTTTGTAAGTAGCAACTGATATCCAGGATAAGGATACTCTTTCTATAAGACATTATACAAACAAATATTCAGACTTTAAATTTGAATGAAATTTAAAAAAAAAAGAAAGAAGGAGAATCGAAAAAGAAGACAAGTTAAAAAATGTAATAGAAAACGTACCAGTTTCATGCCACAAACCAAGTCCTGTTAGCTGCACACTTTCCTTGTCAGCTCCTTCTCTCCTGTTGTTTTCTACCTGGCTTGAACCACCCATTCTCTGTTTCATATCAGCATTCCACAAGTGGATGCCTACCACTGACAGTAATGGTCCTTACTCTTTTTCTAGACAGTTCTATGTCCACTGATACTTTTAAAATATACAGCCTAAAGCAAAGTTAGTGGGAACTTCAGGAATGCCACTCCGTCATTGTGTAATCTAGTTTACTCATACAAAGACAACTCAAAGACTGAACAAACAGTATAGAGCTTACTGTGCTCCAGAGAACTTAATGCCAAGACTCATCTGCAAAAAGGCAGGATGAACAAAGATTGTACGCATATATGCATGTTACATGTATACACATATACACATGTGTGTAAGTCATCTATGTGCCAGAGCTTACTGGGGTAGAGAGAAGGTTCCCACTCAGAGGTAGCTGCTTAGTGGTCTAGAATACAGGAGTGCTCTCAGTGATCTTGGGAAACAGTTAAAATCTATTATTTTGGATACTTGCTGGGAGGGTACTAATATTTATTTTCACTGAGGTGTGTCCTCTTGTATTATATAAGAGATAAGGCTAATGAAAGGACCTCTAATAATTCAGAATAAGCAAGACAGGCAAAACTATAGCTGCCCTTGCTGATTTTCAAGAAATTATCTGGTAAGTACTATTTGCAACAGAAACTCCTATATGGGACCAACTTTAAATTGGACAACTGCTGCTCATTGAACTGCTAAGAACTTTTACTCTGTGTGGGGCATCTAATTGTACTTTTCAGCAGAGATAAGTAATAAAGCATATCAGTCAGATGCCAACTTTACATTATCAGAGATATGGAAAGTAATTAGAGTTAGTACTCTGTGAGTTCTGTAATTAACAAAGAATCTTAATAACAATAAAGATAATCTGATTGTGTCATGCAGTCTTCTCTCCTACTCTAATTCATTTTCATCAAGGTGTGGTCTCAGTGGCCCCTGGAGTTTGGTAAAGTTCATCAGTAATTACTTCAACACATTCATATCAAGCAGGACCTCTCTTTCATCTTGTCAGCCTACAGTTGGAAATGTGTTCTCCATTTCCTTAACTAAATCAAGCTGTAATACTTACCATGTGAGGTGACAGAGGGGCACTGCTAGCACTAGTCATATAGAGATGAATATGTGGAAACCTAAGTTAAAATATGCTCAGAGCTCTCCAAGAACTTCTGAAGAACTTCACAAAGTGTGATGTGATCTTCAAAAGAGATCAGGTCTTTTAAAAGTCAAGTCTTATGATGATTTATTAAGCAGAGATTAGGAGTCCATTCACCTGCAGTTTTGAAGCCTATTGTATTTTTACACACTGAGAGATGAAAAGAAAGTATGAATTTTCATTGACTACAGAATTTCCTGACAATTTTCAAATAAAATTAGAATTCACAGTATACTGAAACCTATCACAAATATTTATTTTGCAATTAAATAATAGAAAATATATATTTGGGAAGTTCCAGCTGAGGATAAAATAGAATTAGAGAGATACATGAAAAGGAATAAGAAAAATATCTCAGGTGTCTGAATGACCTACCAAGCCTTTTGAAGTGACAAAGAAAAGACATTTAAAAAGATGAAAAAAAATATTTTCTGATATATTATTCTCTTATTTCCCAGAAGATGTCCTCATTACCCAACGCAAAACTGGGACCAGGCCCCACAAATAGGACTTTGTAACATCAGCAGTGGACATGGTATGTGCCAACATTCTCTTAAAACATTTTATTTTAAGTAAAGAAAAATAGTATTTTCTTCCTGAAGTTCTATCTTACTCATTATCAGTGCTATCAGTTAATTTCATTGACATATGAACCTGATTATACAAACGACATTCAAACAGCTATAATCTGTCTTGCAATGCGGTTGCTTACCAAAGTTTTAAGCAGTTATTATTAGTGAAATTCCCTTTGAAGAGAGTCAAGATGAGATGTCTGTATTGCTTAGGCTGGCTAATTTTGGCTAAGGGAGAATTTTATTCCTATTGATCAAGAAGATAAAATAAAAATTTTAAGTCTGCTTTTGGTAAATAACTCAGGAAAGAAGGTAACTAAAAGGAAGTATTTTTTCTCAATTAGTCTGAACTTGCATTTTGATCTGCTGATGCTAGCTTTTGTTTTAGACCAACCTCTTTCATGCTGCAAAAATGAGAAATGCTTGCGATGGACTAGTGAAATCTGCATTTTTTTCAGTTAATCAAGGATTTATCCACAACATAAGCTGAGTGCCATTCAGCTCTATCTAGTAAGTGAATACGAAGCTGTGCCAGTTTCAGCTGACAAGTCTGCCTTGTGTTTACAATATCAATAAACGTGATAGTGTGAACATTTATAAATAATTTTCCTCATTGAAATACTCCAAGCTACTGTATGTAACAGAAATTAATAGCTGGTGAGAAAAATATTTGAAAGACATTGATGAGCAGGAAAGGCTTTTGTGATCACCTTCTTAACAAAATAAACTATTGAAAACTCAGGGACTTCATTATTTGCAAGAGAAACCTCCTTTTTCCTCTGCCTTTTCCAAATTTCAAGAAAGATAAACACTATTAATGTGGGAAAGAACTACATTAGAGCTCTACTTCTTCAAGATCAGGCTTGTAGATCTTTAACTGCAGTTTCTTTCTGAATAGAACAGGGAAGTTGTAGTTCCCTGACTATATCTCCCACAAATATTTATTCTTGTCTTAAGTATGATTTCTTTTTATGAAGGAATTTTTTGAATTTTTGGAAGCAAACAAGTTTGCAGTTCCCATCATTTTACACTCCCTTCCTCCTTCACTACTCCCCCCAATTCAAAACTCAATTTTCAGTGTTCTTTGCATGGGTTGATATCACGAATGTAATGATTGTAGAGGAACTTATTTATGGCTTGCTGTTGGTAGGTACTTCACCACATCTAGGAAGGAAAGGAAAAGTAGAAAGATGGACAAGGTGAAAGGTAGACAGAATTAAAATATTAGTGCCATAGGTCATGACTACTGCAATCTGCCTGTCACCAGCCCACATTAGCTTCCTTTAATAGTAAAACCAAGACTTCACTTTGGAACCTGAATGCTCCTTGAAAGTACTATTTGGTCCTAAAGAACCACAGCAAAGACAAATGAAGTTCTGCCGAAGATCTTCAGAAAATGTGAATGCTCATTGAGTAAGAAAATCTGATGGTGTAAAACACTGAAAAAACAAGAGTCAAGCAACAGTATTTCAGCGATAGTAGTCACTTCATGAATGTGCTGAGCATTAAGCGTACTGCAAAGCCTAGAAGCTTATACTTCCTAATACCAGCTATTTTTTAACAGCATAATTGTGATATCACAGAGCATCAATTGTAATATAGATCATCTTTTTACTTCTTTTTTTTTCCTTATTTTTTTTCAGTGTAGCAAAACCAGTTCTCTTTACATGAGTTTGTAACTGTGTTTATAATACTCAGTCTATGAGCAATGTTGTATAAATACTTTGGAAAATTGTTTCATTTCAAAAACGGTATTTGTTGACTGGAAAGATAAGCATGAGCTCTCACTGCTTTCAGGGGAAAACTGTTTTCTACTACCAACTTTTTCTTGAAGATCTTTTCCATAAAATATGTTATATGCAACGAATAACGAAAATGAAGACCAGTAAAGAAATCTCTTCAACGTGAGGTCTTTCTTATTTTTTTTCCTACAGGGTATTTAGGAATGAAAAGAAAGTCTGTTTTGAGACACTTGTCAGCACTTTGAATTTCCTAGTCGGTAAGTGGTTTATATGAATAAGAAGATAAAAAGACAGATGCATGTAAATATAATGATTAGATAAGTAATCTACAGGCTGTCGATTTTAAATGAGGAGACTGATGGAATATTTTCCTCTGTGGCCTGGCTAATTTGCAGAAGATGTTGTCAGTATTGGAATACCTGCAGGAATGCATAGGTACGGTGGCTGGCTGGTTTAATTTGCATGTGCATAATAAATCTGATAAATGTCTTGAGTTGCACAGTTTGGATTTACTTTGTTGCACTCCTGTTTTTGTATTTTTTCTGGAAAAATGAGGGAGGAATTGAATATGAAGCATATGAGGTTCATCCACTGTAGGGAGTACACTTCTAATACAGACAGCAGGCCAGGCTGAATGGGGAAATCCGTATCTTTTCAGAGAAGATGGATATACTTTTTTGGATATTTTTTTATCCCAGAAATGAAGAATTACTCTTCATTCCTTCATTCATATTACTCTTGCCGTATATAAAGAATATCAGAAACACACTACCTACAGACAATTAAACCGTAGCTGAATTAGAGAATGCTTATCTCCAGCTAAGAAATTAATATAAGTAATTTTTGCTAGTTTCAGTTTTTTAAATGTTAGTTTTTGTTGCATAACCTACAGCATATCTACTTATACCTTTGAGTTTATTAGATCCTGTGTACATGCACATCCAGGAATGAACCTACACAGATGAACCAGAATTAGGGGTAGGCTGTGTGAACTTGAGTGTTTTCTTTCTTTTAAGAATAATTCTTCAGCCATATTGAAATCTCTGCATTACTGATGCTAATGAACACTGACATAAATGCATCATCAAGGTATATGTGGGCTCATGCTAAGTGTTTCATTGAGTAATGTTGCATTAATGAATATTTTTAAAGAGTCAAGCAGATGATTTGTTTATATTTTGAAATGTTGTGTCTTTTATTGCTATCTCATTTCCTTACTTGTACAGAGGAAGCATGTACTTACAAACAGTAGGCACTTATCGTTTATCCTACTTAATGTAAGTGCAGAGGTCATTCTTCTTTTTTAATATTTCCAGAAGTCTAATTAACAGCCTAAACCAATATCCTGCTGCAAAGAGATTATTTCATTTATTAAAACTATTTTACAAATCAAAACAGTTAATCTCATTAATTTTGGAAGAGTTTCCTTTTAATATCTTCCACTGTTCTCTTGGTGTTGTATTCAATATTAAAAAGCTGAAAGTAATTACTGTGGTGCTAAAGCCCATAGTGTTTATACTTCCTGACTGCCTGGTTTTATGCCCCTTTCATTCATATGCTCCATGGGAAAACCCACCCCTTACTGCGTCTATGGCATTTGGCAGGAGTCATTTCATCCCTCCCTGCTTTGTTCTTGCTCTTACACATGGCAGCAGCGCAAGGGCTGACTGCTTTTTTGCAACTTTTCACTGGGGAAAAGCATAAACACTAGGTCTTCTCCAAATGCTTTGGTCTGAATTTGTGTTTTGCAGTGTATGGCAGTTACTATATCTGTGGGAAAGTGATTCCTCATTTCTTTTTGGGGTGGTGACAGCTATACATGGTTAGGGAGGACCCTAAAAAGAGCATCTTGGAATGAACACCCTCCGAAAGAGCATCTTTGCTCATTTAGATTCTCCTTGTCTATCTTTGATTAGTATTTATTGTATTTAAGGAACCTGATATGTGTATACATTGTAAGATGAAAAATTGTGAAAATTACTTACAAGTTCTAAAACTGATTTTGACAAGTATTTTAATTGTTTTTGTTAACTGATATGTTTTCCTTCCTGGTTACTTTTACTGAGTAAAAAAGAAGAGTTTTTTTGACAATAAGAGGCTTTTCTCCTATGGATTCAAAAATGATCTAGGAGTAGAGCTGTGTGAGCAGTGGATTGTTTTTGGGTCATTTAGCAATAAGAATGATCAACTGCAATACAAATGGATGGACTGAACCAAACCCGGAATTTTATCATCACCACGCTGAAAATAATTAAACATGCATAAAGTTTTTATTCAATACAAAATAATTTGTAAGTATTTGAGTTAAATTGATAAAATATCTAATGAAGAATGTTAGAGTACTCAGGCAAGAAATGTTTAATTAATTTCTTAGAGAGGAAATCTAGCCTTCTCTTTCAATTTAAGCATCATATTGTTGGGTATTCTGGTGCTGTAGTTTTAATCTCTTCTATTGAGCTTGTGCCTATTCAAACACATAATGTAAACACTATCTAGAATAGGAATTTGAGCCCAGAAGATTACTCTTCCTCCCTCTTTTCCTGAATGGGTGTTCCAACTGGTCATTTTTTTAATCTTTTTTTCAATATATGCTTGAATACCATCGTAGCCAAATACTTCAGAGGAAGTGAAGAAATAAGTATATGAATATTTAAATGTCTGGACCAAATATTTGAAAGAAGTCTTCCGTTTCCTAGAGCAGTCTAATAATATCCACCTTAATTGGGTGGGCTTTCCTTTAGGTTTCCTGCTAGTCTGCATAAACCAGAAATGTGGAGAGGAAAATTCGCACTGAGAGGATCACAGTTCTCTTGTGGGATGGTAAATAGAAGCTCAAGGGCCTCACCCTTGTTATATTTGCCTGGAAACTCAACACTTTACCATTTCAGATAAGGTTCAGCTGTGAAGGGCTAAGGAGCACAGGTGTACATAAACATGAAGTTAAATCTGCTTAGATGCAAAATATCTCCATTGGACAGTATCAATGATTCCTTTATTCCATTCCATGGAAGATATGACTATATAGATACCCCACAATTAACTAATACTCAAGCCTTGTAAAATAAATGCCTTCAGAAACCTAGAGTAAACAACTCAATCAAAGTAGGCTATCAGTTTCATATTTATTCCGCATTTATAGTTCTAATATTCTGCTGGTAGTAATTTTAGAAAAGTGATTTTTATGGAATAATTAGTCTAAACATACCTCATTTATCATCAAATAAATTAAGATTTGATGAACTAAAATAAAGGTAATGACTTCTAAGCTTTCATTTAGCTATGTCAAGGTACAGAACTATAAGTGTTAAGTAAAAAGCATACAGACAGCTGGGGCCAAACTTCCCTCTGGTATTTCTGATAGACACCTGGTAGTGGCAATATGTAGAGTCCTGAAATAATGAAAGATCATAATTACTGTCTTTTTAAAGCATTTACTAAATTTTACCTTTTTGAAGGGAAACTTTCTCCAGAATGGCTATGCTGTCATGCACACTTTGGGATTCTGCTGCTAGAAAGCGAAGAACTGCAGAAAAGAAAATCTAAGCAGGATGACTCTTGAATTTCTGCATACTCCTAATGTATATGATCTCCTTAAGAAAGGAGGAGAAACCTTTCAAGAGAAGGTAGCCAAGGAACATAATTCCCTACATTCAAATTTCTGAGGAGCCTGCCTTTTTCTAGATCCAAAAGCCGGCAGTCCTTGAAGGGAAATATTTTTTATGGAACAGTATTTGAGAGAGAAATTGAAAGAGAGAGTTACTGCTATTATTGTGCTAGTCTTGTCTAAAAGAAAAATAATGGAAAGAGAATATGCTTACTTTGTGACAGGAAATTGGATGGTTTTCTATAGAAAGCATTTAAATAAGTAAGAGTTGTTGCTTATTTCCTTCCCTCTGTTTTACAGACTCATCAAACATGAGCAGGTTAATTTTCTAAGAGTGGAACTTGCAAGGGAATTTGCCACTTTTTCCCCTCCTTACCTTCCCTTTCTATTTTTTCAATCAAATCCCTTGTCAAAATGTATTTTATGTCTGTATAGGGTAGCAGGAGACTGTGTTCAATTAAGTGTTGGTGACTCAGGTAAGAAAGGGCCTCAGATCAGAAGTATAAGAAATGTTCTATTGTGCTTCAAAAGAAAATCCAACTACACTCAATTGTTAACTAAACGATTTCCAATTTTTATGATTTTAGTTGCTTTTATACAGGAAAATGTGTGGTAAAAATAACATGATACATTAAAAATGCGTTTTGGACAATTTTAAAATTATAGAAAAGATGCTAATTAATAGCTTGACTAGAAAGTGTTGGGTATGACTGACTATATCACCCTCTTTCAGCTCTGCAAAATAGAAGAGAACCAGCTGTACCACCCTCAGACCCTATTCATACACCAGACAGAGCCATAGACTGTGCATGACGCATTGGTAGCTGGTAAGTATCAGCTATTAGTCCACCGATGCTTAAACTATAAACAAACAAAATGCAAATTAGCTCCAATCCAAGTGTTTCAGCATTTATTGTGAACAGAGAGTAGCTGAAATGTTACTGCTTAAGCATTTTACAAAATCTATAGAAATGTAGTGAAAATGTGGGTAAAAATACTTTTGATTTTTCCCTCAGGGCTTATGGTTGAAGATTCCGAGACCCATTGGCTGGCTTAACTGCTGACATTCTAATTTACTTCACATTTGAGAAATCATACAGACCTAAAAACAGAGATCTGTTGTTGCTAACCCCCTCACAAAATTTCTATGCAAGTTTTATAATATTTTGATTGTAGGGTGAAATTTTGTGATCTGAGATTTTTCTGGTCTATCTCAACATGACTCGTACTCTCAAATAAATTGGCAAATCCATCCAATCTATTAAGAGTAGCCAGTGTAAAGCATGGTGTAGTGTAATGCACCAATGTAAACTGTGATGAGGATTCAATGAAATGAATCAGAAGGGCTGATAAGAAAAGAAATCACATTTGCAAGAGAGGAGATTTGATTATATAATCTTGATTGCAATATGGAAATCTTAATCTTGCTTATGTATTTGGAGATTTAAACAATCTAGTAGACAATTAGACTGTAATTTCTTATGATTTCTACCATGCATGTTTCTGTACAGTAGAACATAGACATAGTAGAGAAAACTTTTTCCTCCACAGAAAAAAATCACTGTATTATTTAAAATACAAATGTAGATATAGTTGGTTGAATGTAGGCTTTGAAATTGTACAGCTATTTTCTATAGTTGAAAAAAAGAAATAGAAGCATAAAGTACTTTGAAACAAATTACTCATGTTTCTGAAAATAAATAGCTAATTAAATAAGAAAAATAGACAAAGCTTTCAAGCCTAACAATGTATGATCTTGAAATCTATAATTTTAACAGTAGGTAGAAAATCTCATATGCTGTGACCATTTAATTCCTCAAATCTATGAAGCTTCATATTTCATCAGGATTTGAAAGTCTTTCCAGCTTTCAAACGGAAAACACCGTGTATCTCCATATATTTTCACCAAAATATGAATTTGGCTTTTATGAGAATGCATGTGAACTGAAGTCTGAATTTCTTTGAGAACTGCTTTTTTGGTGCCAAGTTGGAAGTATTGCTTCAAGCTTTTCTGTAATTAAAAATAGAACTTTATTTGTACAAGCACGTAATTAATCAATGTGGAACCTAATCCAAAACCTGCCTAAAAGATCATCACTAAATTCAATAGTTCATATCCTTAAAAATTCTTGTCAGAATTTATCAGTTGATTGTTTAATTCAGCAGTCTGAAACACTGATTATGCATAACTAAAGAAGAATTGAGACACTTAAGGTACAACTAAAGCAGAATGTAAGTACATGAGTTAAAATTTATGGTTTTAGATCTTGATGCTCATCTGTATGCGTAGCAGGGCTGTGAGTCCCAAGGAATCTGAAAGGCTTCTTGACCAGCAGCTGCAGAGTTGGTACTGCCGAGCAAAACCTTCAGAAATGGGTTGCAACCTGCCTCTCACTGCCACCAGATCAAAAGGGCCTAAAAGCTTGACCACATCTTGCATGTACCCTTGCTTTCTTTTTCTGGCAGAAGAACTAAGAACTGCCTTCTGTGTTGTAGCATAATTTCAACAGAAATCACTGAACTCAGAAGCCCTGATGCCCGAATTACCAAATTATTCCTGGGCTTGCTATTACACAGATTAATGTTATGATTTGTCTTGATTCCTTCTGTTAGGAGTATTATGGGTTCTATTTTCCTATATTATTGATTTAAGTATTTACTGTTGTGTTTTGTTTCTAAGTGCACCATAACATATTATGTAGGAAGGTGAATATTGACAGGATTTCCTTGCTAAGAACATTGAGATTAGAGTAGAGGGTTCACTGAAGTCAGTGGAATGATTTCCTTTTGGCGTTGTATCAGGATCCAGAAGCTACATAATCTCTTTCAGGCTGATTAGAAAACAAAATATAAGGCATTCACAATGGCACAGAGTCAAAAGTTTACTTCTTCTATAGACCAGTTTCTCAGCTGCTCACTGTTTGTTCAGGGGCTTCTGATAACTTTTCATGATGTTGTCTGCTCTCTGTAATGTCAATACTCTCAGCTGTAGAGAAGGTAGAGGCAGACTGTTTTTGGAGATGCCCAGCAAGCAGTCATGATAGCAAAAAGGGAAATCCCAAGCAGACATAAAGGAAAAAAAAAATGTCCACAAAATGACTGCAATATGTAGTTAAATACAGAAGCAGATTGCTCAAAGTGCCTGAGCAACTTTCTGGCTTCGAACAGGCAATTAGACTAGATGAACTCCAGGTGTATATTCTATTTCTTTCTTTAGCATAGGGAATTGAATAATATTTACTTCTCAGGTCTTTAGAAAAACACTTTTTGAAGCAGGAAGTTTTGCAAGTGTTTGCCATAGGCAAATGTAGCATATGATAACAGTCAGCATTAATTTTACAGTAGTTTAATCCATTTAGTAGAAAACACATTAAACTACTGAATATTCAGTTATGAAGAAATGTATTGCTGAATATGAAAATGAAATATAGAGTTTCATTCTGTGGCAGGTTCATCAGGACTGTATAAGTCGTGAAATGAGGGACTGCCTAGATTATAGCCTAATGTTGTAATAAAGGTGTCCATGAGCATATGAAATCTTTCTGTTGAAGGGTATTTGATATAGACGTTGTATCCTACAAATTAAGCTATTAAATTAGCACTTCTTGTATGTTGTTTTCATACATGATGTATTTTCTTTTGTTTATACCAGGTCTTGAGTGCACAAATAGCCTCTTTTGCTCACTTTCAGGTGGTTTGATTTCCTATGTTCAAGATTAGCTCTGCAAGAGTGAAGTTGTATAACTTGTTTGAGAAAAGAGCTAAACTGTGGGAAAGGCCTATGTGACAAAGAGCTATGAAAGCTACCCATACATCCTCTGCCCATGGGCTTGAGAGATGTGCTTATATGTAAGTTCTTGCTCTTAGTTTATGTTTGAGCTACTCTGTAGTTGTGTCTGTGGCTGACCTTGTATCCTGTTGATCTTGACCTTATTGGCTGGGCCTCAGCCATGTCTTGTCGCAGATATGGTTGGCAATCATTGAACTCATAACTAACCTTGGCCACAAGATCTGGTCTGCTCCTCTAGTTTGGGTACAGTGAGACTGCATCTGTGATCAATGAACATGCTGACCTATGCTGCTTTCATACTCAGTTCTTTGGAGGTTTCCTTCTATAGGTGAGTATATATAATCTGCATTTGTCTCTCTTGGCTCTTACTGTTTCCTTTCACTCTCATAGGGAATGTGAAACATTCATTGGTTCAGCTTTGTTTAGAAATAGTTTTTTACATAGGATATTGAGCCATGGTTTCTCTTGTGAAAGACAAGAGCTCTGATATTTGCTTGGTCCTCATTCTAGGTAGACATCTCTCACTTTAACTGCTTTACCAGAAAAAAAAAGTTATGACTGCAATCTTCCAGCTATTGCACAATCTCTTTGAATGTGGAGGTACCCTTCCATGGAGACTTATTGTATTATTCTACAATATCAAAAGTCCATTTTTCCCTCTCTCTGTGTAGAGCTGAAACTCAGTAATGATTGCTTTGTCAGTCAGACAAAGTATCAGTTCCTTGGGTTGCCCTTACAAACTCTGTTAGCAAGCTGTTCTGCTGTTTAGTCGGTCCTGAAGACTGTTACTGAAACAGCAATGAGGAAAGTACGTTCTTACTCCTGTGACTTCCTATAAAGTTTCTTCTTGGTAAGAACTAATTAATAAGAAGCTGATTGAATAAGTTCTTACTGCCCATTTTGTGGGGAGTCAATTTGATAGTACTATTTCTACTAGACTGCAATTTTCTTTTGAGCTATTCATCATTAAAGCATTCTCAATGAGACAAACCCTTCTTATGTGCCATTAAGAATTAAGAAGACATAATAGCCAACAAGCAAAAACTCTCTAAACTGTTCTGTATGACACTAAATACTGTAGTAACTCAACAAAGGAGACTTGTTTAATCTTGTTAGAACATAACACATTTGAAGTAGGAAACCATGTTCAATAATGTGATACAAAAGATTTTTGCGAAACAGGATTAAGAAGGATTTTTGTGTTAGTAACCTGGTCAGAGTTTGCTCTGTTGTAGAGATACGTATGCTTCTTCTAAAAGAAACTTTCTCTCTTTCCTAAGTAGCTAGTAAAGATTCACCTTTTCTCAAGCTTCATGAACTCTACTAAACATTAGACCTGACTGTTTTGAGATCATAAGGTTTCCACCACTTATTCTTGGAAAAGATGACCAAATTTGATTCTGAGGAAAAAAAAAATAGAAAAGAAGAAAGAAAGAAAAAAAAAGAGGTTAGATCTTCACTAGAACAGTAGAAACTGTTTGGCAAAGAAGTCTAAGTATTCATTCAGAATTTCTGTCTGTTTAGTCATTTCCAAATTAAATATTTTAGGATTCTCAGTCACTTTTCCTGTTTCTGTGACAATAAAAGATAATGGAAAGTTATTTCTTAAATATAGCTGTTCCCCTTTCTAGCCAAACCAAACACTAAAACTAATGATAATCTGGAAATTATTTATTCTGTACATTTCATATATAGTTTTGGCAGTTGTCAGTAAATAGTTCACAAAATTATCCTACCTTTATAATTTTAAATCTGGTTCTAATTTCTTTAATAAATAATTACTCGTCTCCAGATCACTTGCATACAATAATTTTTATTCACTTAAATTATTTTATATAAGTTTCATAAGTTGTAACTCACACATTTTTAGGACTAAACAGTATAAACTTGGTTTTAAGAATGGGTTTATGCCAAAAATGTTCCTGCTCTTGACTGTCTATTTATTTATGTAGCCTTCTTGACTTGCTCATCCCATTTTGTGAGACTGGAAGAAGTGCTGAAAAGATATCAAACACAAAACAGCTCAGGATTCTGAATCCTGAATCAAGATCTTATTTCAGGATCCTGAAAACATTTCTTCAGTGCTTCAAGTATGTAAATACTTAAGGACAATTAGCAATACTTTGCGTCCTGCGAGCTTATTCTGTTGGACAGGGACAAGGATTCCCTGTATGAACAGTCCCGGTATGGGACAGTAGTTTTCAGGATATCCACAATTGGGCCTCCTCTTATGACTTAGAGTAGCCTCTGTGATCCTGATGCCTAAAAGAGGACGATGGATTTGCTGGGAAACCCCTGGGCTGGTGTGAAGCATATGACTTGGAGCATGTCTGCTTGGAGAATTCTGTGGTTCTGGGGACCTGAAGGACAGGAAGGACATCCACAGCACACAGAGCCTGAGCAACCCAGCACCTAACTTGAGATGCTTTGGGACCACCGAATAGATGGTAGTTCCTTCAAAGGAACCAAAAGATTCCTTCAGCAAAAGGAATTCCAAAATTCCAAAGGAATTAGGGATTCCCAAAAGGAATTTCTTTGTATATTCTTCAAAATAAACCACTGATGTTCACACACAGGAAAGTATACTAGGTTCCCTTAACAAAATGAGCCATCTCAGGCTGTTCCAGAAGATGTACTCTGTGTTCCTAGAACTGAGGAATTGGAGCACTCACAATGGCTGTGATAAACCAATAACCCCTACTATAGAAGAAGAATCAGGGGAGGTGGTAAAGGTTGAGGAGGCTGTTATAAGAGTTGTGCAGTCCCTTAAAAATCTAAAGGGAAGAGTCCAGAAAAAAAGCCTAGAAGCAGGCTAAATGTTGTTTAACTAAAGCAGTGTGTTAGAAACAGGTAAAACATATTACACAGCTCTAAAGGAAAAACAGAATGGTCCAGTGAAAACTCTGCTTGACCACTTAAAAAAGTTGAGGAAGGTGTTGTAGAAAAAAAGGCTCTGCATTTAGTAAATGGAGTGCCTAACCTGTGAAGAACTGAAAAAGACATTTTCAAAGGATACTTGTAGTAAAATAGTGCTTCAATCAAAAGTGAGAAGCAATATAAGATTTTGGAGGATCTGTCTGATGACCAACATGCGCAAAATTTCCCAGGAATAAGCCCATAGCAGAGATGTTCAGTGAATTGCTAACACCAGTATATCAATCATTCCCCAAATCCTTATTAGCATGTGATGCATTCTTTGCAGCAGATTGATTAGAGACCATAGATTCATTTGTAGCAAGTATAGAAAAAACATTAGACCAAAGAGTTAAGCTGGATATTAAGTCACTAGGACTGGTGGCATTTGCCAAAGAGCTATGGAGGAACTCAGATGTGAAATTACAGAACTGCTGGCCAAGGTATGCAGCCTTTCATTACAAACAGCTACTGAACCAGAGGAGTAACAGATTGTCACTATGAATCCTATTTGAGAAAAAAAAGGCTCTAGAGTGCTTTATAAATTACAGATGGTAAGTAATCTAGTAAAATGGCAGAGTCTATGATAAATAACAAGAAAACTGACATCATAGATATCGTCCTTTGGGGGAGAGATGGCATGACTTTTATGAAAAAAATCTGCATTCGTAAATTTTTGTTGTCCTATGAAGATATCAGTAAGCACAAAGATAAAAGGAAAGTGTAAGTGCAATCATGTGGATTTTCAGAAACTTATTTTGAATAGATTTTTGTGTATAATCTTGTTAGAACCTAAATGTCTGCAGTAGTAAAATTAATAACTTCAGTTTGTTCAAAGATGTTGAAAGGATAAGAAGCAAAGGTAAATCGGGAGAACTCAGTGCTGACACTACAAGGAATCAGTGACCAGTGGTCATACTTTATTTTGCTGGTAATTTCATCAGTTATTTAGAGAAAAGAGTGAACAATGAGATTCCTGAGCTTGCTGATGGTGCTGATGATTGGAGCTCTTTTGTGTTGGTAATAGGGAATCTCAGAAAGATCTTAATAAATTAGGTGAGTTAAAGGTGGTGAATGAACTTCCACAGGTAGAAGTGAAATAAAGCTGCTAGACAAATAGTAAACTAAGCTTTGCCTGAAATACGAATTGGCAGTTACAGGACAAGAGAGATCTTGGGGTCACTGTTGACAGATCTCCAAAATCATTTGACCAACGAGCAGTGTCAGACTAATCATATATTGGGCATCATCAAGGAGCATACTGAAAACAAGTTACAATATGACATTTTTGCTTCTAAATGAAGTCTGTGCACATACATGTTGAGTACAGAATAGCATGGTCTCTACACGTCATCAAAGACGTAATGGAATTGAAGTTAACAGCCAAGGGTAATACAAATGATCAAGGAATGTCTTCTAAGGGATGCATTTGAAGGAGAGACTGAGGTCTAGGACCTCTTTAATTTGGACAGAAGGCTTCAAGTGGGATATGATTGAGACTGACTCATGACTGAGTCATGAAGACATGGGGCCTATGATAAATGGTCATTTGTCTTCTGTTATTCCTCTAATCTTATAATAATAGAACTAGATCAGTGCACTTCTTGAAATCAGAGCAGATGAAGAAACTTCATAGCAGACTGTGAACTTTCAGAAAGTGAATTTAATGCCAAAGTTGCTTTTGGACACTATGACAGGATCATAGATAACATATACTGAGGGGCAAGAGGTATCTTAAAAAAACAGATAATTAAGATAATATTGCAAGAATGCACCCTCTAAGTCTTAATCCACCAACTGTGGATACCTTCAGGGAGTCTCTGGGGAGAAGCTCCACAGAAGGGCAAATCTATCTGCTTTTGCAAAAATAACCTCTCCTACTGTGCTACAGAATACTTGACTGGATTAATTATGCTGTGAGACAGTGGGGCATTTATAATGTTCAAAGGTCCCCTGCCCTGTTTGGTAGACTGCATGGGGCAAACCATGATTTTTAAGCAATTTTGCTCTGTTGTTTCTATTTCCTACAGGAACAGAAATGAGAAGGCATACCCATCAGCTGCTCTGTGCTACTGTGGAGATGGTACAGTCTATTTATTCACTTGTTTTCTGTCTTGGAAGGTTTCCACATTCAGTCTGGTAGTTCTTATAATCTAACCCTTATTCCCATGAAGGCAAATCCTGTCACACTTTACTAGGTGTAGTCACCCATGCCACTGCATCCCATTCTTCTCCCTTTTCACAGAATAACTAGAACAGTCAAGACCATTGCCGGAAGGGCTACAGATGAGAGTCTTCCCACTCCAGGCATTGGCACCTTCTTCATATGAAGACTTGCATTATTCTCACAGACTTGAAACTCTTGAAGAACACACTTGAAGAAGGTAAGCCAGTTCTCTATATCTGAGATATAACTTCTTTATATGTGATATTTTTTTCTTCTGAAAAAAAGCTATGGTTTTGTGTACAAATTTATTGTACGTGAACCTTTGAGAGAGGCATATATGTTTTCAAAACAATTTGTCTAAAAGCAGTATAGCTGCAAACCAGAAAGTAGTTTATTGATCCTAAAGCCTCCACAAACATCATTAACTTGAATAATAATCCTAACAAGCTCCTAACAGGCTGCTCAAAGTTTCAATCTAGCTCTTAGTTTTATGGAGCAATGCTCAGTGTTTCTCTGGAATACAGGACTTTTAAATTGCCTTAAACTGCCTGAAGTTCATTTTAAAATGCCTTTTACTCAAGACAAAAACGGAATCTCTTAAGAGTCCCTTTACTTACAAAACAAATTTCTTTTATGCAGAAGGATTATGTTCTTTGAAAAATATGATCTTATGGTTATTTTAAAATGTAAATGTTTGAAATATTGTCAAATATGTTAAGAAATGAATATCAAAGAGTAAACATATTAGTTTATTTAAACAGTAATGAATTAACAATATTTCACTAACTTGTATTACATGATGCAAGGATAAAAGGAAAATTAAATGTGCCTATTTTGTAAATGAAGCATATTCTTCTACAATTCCAAATATGTAACATTTACTTCATTGCTTAGATAATGAGCAATGCTGCATATAAATCAGTCCAATTCCAGATTAATGAAAAGCACAGAGGAGTAACGGACATAACTTAGAGTTAGGTGACAAATGAAGAAATACTATTTCAATAATTTACCAGAAAAATACCACAATTCATTGAATAAATTATTTTGTGGCTATTGTTCAAACGCCTTTAGTGCTGAGACTAGGATCATAATCTGAACCTGAAATTGACTGCTGGAGTGAAAGTGTATTCTTACCAAATCTCTCCTCTGAAGAAGTCTGTGTTTAGCAGGTTGTTGCAATTTAAAAGCTGCAGTGGTGGTGGTGGTGGGGAAAGAGATTTCAAATGCTGTATTAGCTCTATGCCCCACTCTGGCAGGATCGGATTCACAAACAGTCTGTCAACCGTAGGTCTGATCACCTTTCTAGGAGCGAAATCGAGTTCCTGAATAGTGTTATCAACTATAAGGTCAACTCTGGCAATATCGGGTTCACGAACAGTCTGTAGGTCCAATCACCTTCCAAACAAGTAGTCCAGTTCACGAATAGTTGAATGTTGCATTATTCAAATGCAACATTTACAAAGCAGATTTCGGATGTCAGTATAGGAAATTCTCAGCAACAGAATGGGGTTTTTAGCTAGCTGAAATGTACAAATGTGCAATCATGACTCACTTCAGAAGATGAGAGAGGGCTATCAGTGTTGAGTCTCCTCAGGCAGTGCCCCAACTTGAGAGGAGGAAAGGGGGATCAGAGCATTGACTGACCCCAGAGTTACGATGGATTCTTCCCTCCTCCTCCTTTTCACCTTTTATCTTTTTCTTTACTTTCAGGTGGAGCTTGAGTGACTATAGTCATTATTGTTATTGATTGATGAAGAAGTTTCTTGCTTTCATTTCAAGGTACAGTCAATTGAAAATCTAGAGTGCATACTCAGTGAGGAGCATGTAAAAAGTCACTCGGAGGCGGGTAACTTTTGGGAAGGAGATGTGTTTTGACATTATAATGACCTTATAATGAGGAAGGTTCAAGCAAAGTTCATCCAAAAGGAGTGATTTGCCACTCTTGCTGGTTCAGCACTGGACATGTTACCATATATCTCCCATTGGGCAGCTACTGTGTTTCTTATCAGAGGAACCGCACTGCGAGTACAACAGAGTTTGGCCATAGTGTCTTCACACCACTCCACCCTCCCTTACTCCTCTGTGTAGCTGCAAGGAGGGCAGATTGTGCTGTGTAGGGAACCGTGGAGGAGCAGAGTCGGTGCCTACTATCCATCCAGGAAGTGACAACTGTGTATCACCCAAAGCAAGCTTCTATAATGCCATAACTTCTATTAGACCCTAGTTTTTCTCTAAGTTTCCCCCTTTTCAAGCAATTCTTCCATACCAGTTGCAAATCAGGATGATCCATTTGGAAAAGAAATTACTCAAAATTGCTTGTTGGTAGCCACCTATCAGAGGCAAGCTCTTAAATATTAATGAAACAGTGTCAGGAAAAATAGTGAGAGCTCAGGAATAATGATGATCCATCAGTTAATAACAGAAACAGTCAGTAAACTAACATTTTTAGAAGCCATAAACAAATGCAACCTTTTAAGTCTCTGACATCACAGATTACCTCTTCCGCTGAGTGACCCACCTAGAAGCGTAGGTTAAGTTTGATTGTTGTGTATGTATTACTAATAAAATGTGCTATCCAATAAAATTTTTACAAAATCATTTAGATAATGGATTTTGAGATGAAACTGACAGGACTGTGACATGAAATTGCTATCATGACACATACAACTTCTCTTATACTTTAACATGACAAACTCATGAGAGGTGGATTTTTTTCCATGCTCACTCTATCAGTCCTGTGGTGAGGACGTACTGAAGGGAGGAAAGAAAGGCAGCTGTTTCAAGCCATGGTTAGTGACCAAGAAACTATTAGGGCATAGCATCTTTGTGCTATGCAGTCCATTTCCATGCTGAATATGAACTTCAGCACTGAGATTTCCATGCTACCAGGTTGTTTTGGAGATGGAAAATTTTTATGATCTGTAGAGTCATAAATAAGCATTGTGAAAAACAAAATCCAGACCTTGGAGGGAAACACTGAACATTGATAATATGCTCAGCAGAGGCCACTAACAAAGGAAGGTTGTAATACCCAAATCTCTGAAGAAGAGCAGAAAGCAACATGTTATCGAAACCAACAAAGAAGTAGTTAGTCCAGAAGAAACGAGAACTGCTGTTCAGGCTGGTTTACTGCCAGCCTGACTACAAACTGCTGTCTAAGGAGGTTTGAAGGCCAAAGACACTGTGAGAACGAGAAGGATAAGAAAATCAAGACCACAGTAGCACAAGAAGTAGCACAAGAAGTAGCACAAGAATAAGCAATATGGATGTGTTCTCTTTTCCATGTCAGCCAGTTATCTGCTCTGGAGGAAGAAAAGTAATATCCTAAGAGCATACTTCAAGGCTGATTTCAAGATAAAATGAATGGTGCACTAATTAGTGCTGGAGCAGTAGGAAGCAGGAGATGAGTTTAGCAAATAGAGTGGCAACAATGAGTGTGTGTAATAGTGAGTGTGTGTACTTCCACGACACATGTTATTCTGGGTAACAGCTATATTACAGGTTTTATACAGGAGCCTCCCTACTAGCCAAGCATTAAATTCTCCAGACCATTATTCCTTTTTTTCTTGCTGGGACTAGCAAGAAAAGAGCACTGCCTGTAGAAGAATCTGCCCATGCTCTCTGGTCATGACAATAAGAGCCAGGAACTAAGATCATTCAAGTTCATCTCAGTATAAGATCAAAGCTGTAACAGAGTGTGCCTATTTTGCTACATGAACATTGTTAAGCCACTTTAGTCAGTGACTTTGATTTGATGGATTTTGTAAAGCTTGATGTTGGGAATTTCTATCCATTAGCATATTCTGTCACAGCAGTAAAGGCAATGATGTTCAGACAGTTTAGATGAGGATGCTGATAGACTAAGGCATAGTTATTGTGTGACTTTGTTGCAGTATTAACTTAGACTCTTGAACTATCTTGCTACTTTTAGGTATCTCTTCATACTACCTTTTCAGCATCTGGTTGAACAAAGAGGATAATAAAAAGGGCCAGCTGAAGCCTACCTGACATTGGAGGCTGGAAAAAAGTAAGCTAAGCAAGAAATGCTAGCATATTAAGTTAATGTGGAGCTAAGAATGGAGTGAGGAAAAAGTGGGTGAAGAAATTAGCTCACACTCTTATTTAGCTTTTCCATAAAGGTGAAAATAATGAGTTCTTCTGCATCACATTTTTGTGCTTTTTGAATTCTTACATAACTATTTTTTCTTCCATCTCTGACAAGTCTATTACCTCTTATTAGTAAAGAAAAACAATTTACTTAACTTTGCTGGCAGAACAATCTTCTCCAAAATAACTACTGGTATGACAGGAGGAAATGGCTTGAAGTCGCACCAGGGGAGGTTCAGGTTAGGTATTAGGAAGAACTTCTACACAGACGGGGTGGTAAAGCATTGGAACGGGCTGCCCAATGAAGTGGTGGAATCACCATCTCTGACAATGTTCAAGAAACTTGTTGATTAGATGTTTAGGATAAGTTGCTTTAGCAGGCATGGTGTTGAGAAGTTAACAGTTGGATTTGATGATCACAAAAGTCATTTACAACCATAAGGATTCTATGATTCCGTGAAAAGGAAGGCTAGTTTTTCTACATATTTAGTATTTTACTGCCACAAAAGAAAACTATACATGAGGATGTTTTTTACTCTACAACTCATTTAAGAGCTTTTGAAGCTCTCACTGTCTTTGTTCCCACCTAGCTTAGTACATCTGTTCTTAACCTTTTCAGAGTTCATAGGACGATTACAGATAACATAAACTGCATTTTTAAAAATCACAGACTGTTCTTATTCTCTGAGAATTCAAAACCTCTTAACCCTAACTTACTAACAAGGGTTAAAGGGTCTAAAACTAAGAATTAGCCAGAAAAGAAACAATAATATTCACATTTTATTCATGTCATCTTGATCTGCACTGTTTTCTCATAAAGTCATTAAGCCAGTTTAAGGTATTCTGTTGCTCTTTCTTCCTCAGAGGTTTCCCAGTCATCAAAACTTAAGGTATACTTTCTTATTTCTGTGACAGTCTCTTATAAATCATATATTCACATGAAGGTGTAATAGATACAGAATGTGAAAAATCTAAAACGTCAAAGGCAGTTTATCAATACTTCTGGAAAACAATTTTATTATCTGTATTTTTTCTAAGAAATATAGAGAAAGAAATATAATAACTATCTGTGTAGAAAACAGCCTCTAGATCTGGATGAACCTCTAAAAATCTCCTTTTCTTTGTGCATGTAAATAGATATGCAAATATTCACAGAGTTTATTCTTGCAAGAAAAGTTAAGTTCAGTGAAGAATTTTAAGGACTAGGGGGAAAAAAACACGTCAGTTTTGAAAGAATGTCCTAAAATGCTTCTAAACCATTCAAATGCACATTGTGGATGCTAACTGACTGAAAAGATGAGTTGTATAGAGCATAAAAATGCAGAATGTGGAAACTTACTAGATAAACTCAGTTTCCTAATTCATATTGCTACTCTTGTCTCTCTTGACCTCCCCTGTTCCTATTGTCCCAAAATATTAAGTTAGATTTTGAAATTCATATATATATGTAATTTAAATATAGGATATGAAATGGCTGCTTGTCTCTCTTCACAGTAACTCCAACTGTTAATACACAGTTTCTGTATATACTGGTTCAACTATTTTTATTTCCTGTCTGTTTGGAATCATCTCCAGTCTATAGTGAATAGATTTCAATGTGTTTGCATATTGTATTTCTCTAAACTAGTTTAAAGCACAATTTCATTGAAAGATGATCCTTATCCAGCTTGTCAAGAGCAAGATTGATCATCAGGCATCACACAGTAAGGTTCTTGCACTCATGCTTGTTTGTTAGGCAGCTAATAAATTACCATATCCAAGTATAGGATATAAAAAGAACTTTCTGCATCTTACAACTGCGAGGTGTTATAGTGCTGAAACTGGTAAGTATCATAATTTTGTTCAGATTCTTTAGCACAGTAAATGTGATCAGAGTGAGACCTGCATATATATAATTATATATATACAAAGCTGCTGAAGAATAATATTTTCTATCTTGAAATATTCAAACTTTAGTCTGATAGAAAGCACTAACTGAGTTCTAAAATGTACTTCTTGATGTGAAACTTAACTCACAAATTAAAATTAATTCATGGATAGAATGGCCTGACAGCTTTGCTGATAAAATTCACATATTTCTTCAGTTTCAGTTGAGTCTAATTGGCTGTCACCTTTCTGTTTTGAATTTAGACAAAAATTAGTCTTGAAAAACTGGTAAGTTCTATTTTTCTTTTCTTTATGAAACCATTGGAGAAATGTTACTTGCAGAAATACCAAAAGCTTCACCAAAATTGGACTTTTAGACTCTAGCTAGCAAAATTTTCTCCTGGAAGATTTTTGTGGGAGGGATGTTTCTGTCCATTTTGTAATTGCTTTCTATTTTGAAATTAGTTTTCATTTTGTTGGGCAAAGATCCTAACCCGTTCTCAGCCCTCCCCTACTCTTGCACACTCACATACCTCTCCCCTCAACTATCAAGGACTTAGGTGAATCAATTTTCTACTAAGGTTTTTTGTGACTGATCTAAAAATGCTTGAAAATGACAAAGAAATCTGTTGGAGGATGACTGAGAAAATGTCTCATGAATATTTAAGTGGATTCTAAATCAAAATCTCTTTATTAGTATTCAAAATCCCGTTCACAGTGATACATGTTTACCTTCAAGCGCATGAGTCGTCCAATTTCCTGAAATGGGGTTATTCATCCCATTTATTTGAATAGAACTGGCCAGGTGCTTAAAGTCAAGCACGTAGATAAACATTTGCAATTGTAAGGACAATTTGTGGGGAGAAAAGATTTACAGAAGTAGTGAATATAAAAATTTTCTTGAGTATATTTTTTGAGTATATTTCCAAAGCAAAATATTTGGTTCCTTTTTTCCCTCCATTTTGATTATCTTATTTCACCTCACAGTTTTGAGTCTCTGTATCTTAAACAAATAGCCTATATATTTTATTTTTCTTTCAAGAATCCAGTAAAATTAAGATTTTTTGGTAGAATTGTACATATCTCCTTTGACAGTCTTTCTCATTCCACCAGTCTGCTGTGTAGTTAGTGGCCTTTTAATTCATGGGCTGTTATGCTGGTGGTTGCCATTTTAGCTTAAATTTTGTTAGTGGGGGTGATTTCTTCATGAAATGAAGAAAAAACATTATCTTCAATTAATCAGGAAGATATTGACCTAGTTGGTCCCCAGAAGTCAAATTTATCTGACCGGCCCTGCTACCTATAGATATACATCTATGTTATATGGATTTTTTTTTGTATGTGTGTGTCTGCAAGAAGGATTAGGGGTCAAAAAGGTTACTGATGAATTTTCTGCAGTAGCAAGAAAGTTTCTTTCATACAAAGAAAAAATAAGAAAAGGAATAAAGAATTTTATACATAATTAATAATTAGTAATGTGAAGCAAGGGAGTAATGTGAAGTTAATGATTAGTAATGTGAATAACTACTGGTTCTCTTCATTGAACATTTTATCATATCTTCCCAATGAACTTAGTGAAACATTCTTTTGAAGGTCTACATGGTTAAATACTATACCATTTGTCTTTTAACTATCTAAAAATAGCACCTAAGCAGTTTGACTATGAAGCAATTAACTGATGTTTGGATGTGTAGTGCACAGAAAGACATCATGAATTTATTTTTCACGTAAACCAATTGTTGCAAAAACTTGTTATGCCAATAAGTGAGGTTTCAAGGAAAGGGTAGTATCTAAATGAATAGAAATAAATGCATTATTCTAGCGGGAGAGTACAGAACTATGCTAGTTTTTTCATCGTTTATGCTTACCTTACTCACTATGCTTACCTTATCGCACGAGCTGGTTGATGGAGATGCTTCCCCTGTGGCTCTCTGATGTGACAGAAATGCAGCAACATAAGTAACAGAAGTATTCAAGATAGACGCAAGGAAACATACAGTGAGCTGTAAAATTGTGGGGGGAGAAACTTTCAAAGAACCATTAGAACTGTTTTTCTTGAATAAGATTTTTTTTTCTTCCTCCTCTTTATTTTTAAAGTCATTATTTCTACAGATTGCAAGCAAAACCTGAGTAAATATTGACCAGGAGTGAGCTCCCTAGAATTTGTTTAGTTTGTATAGCTTTTGAATAAGAGAATTGCTTTTGCATTTCTAAAATATGCTTCTGTTTCAAAATAGTGACCTGAAGTGTGTTATGGTGATTGTTACTATAATGTTGTCTGACTTTCAGACTGACTATGAAATTTTAGTGCCTAGAATATCATAATGCAGTAACACAGACTTCCATTCAGACCTTTGTAACTGTGAAGGTGCATGAGCCTGGAGAAATTTGTGCATCTTTTCCCGAGGCAGTAGTTACTGTGTTGATGGATGATCCTAGTCTTCCAGACTGTTAAACCAGTACGAAATTAAACAAAAATGCCCACACACAACTTCTGTTTTGTACATTTACCACCGTAAATAATAGTCATCTGGTTTTCAGGTATCAGTTTGGTCATCTAAGACTGGTACTTTGATTTAAGCTATCAAACAAGTCCTTTACTTTTCTATTTGTTGCAGTAAATACAGACAGAATAAATCTGTAGAGTGCCCTTGCATTTGAAGAGTGAGAAGTGAAAGATGAAAAATGCAATTTTAAAAACAACTTATTGATGTAGAATATTTCCTTTGTGAAAGTCATTTTGAATGAATGCACCTGTTATATTATCCTGAAGAAAAAGTTGCAGTTCCTTTCAGCTCAGTTGCTACCCTTTCAGTTTCAAAGGGAACCAGATTATAGTCTATGTCCAGGGAGATGGCTCAGACCAGGTCATCAAAGCTCTGATCTCAGATGATGATTCTATTGAACAGAAGTTTGTCTAGCTCAGATATCATGTCAGTTCTTGGAAAACTGAGGATCTTGAACTCCTACCTTGCAACCTCTTTTATTTATTTTTTTTTCTGTAGTTTGGCTGACTCCAAAGATGGTTTGTGTGAGTGTATGTGTACATGTGAGTTTAGCTCATATAAGCAGTAAGAAATTGCCTATAGCTACCTACTTGTTGACTTGTTTGTTTACTTGAACTTGTGACATGATATAAGATGAAGCAATCTGCAGAATTCAAGGAAAAAAAAAGTGAGTCTTCATCCAGTAACTTAATTTATACTCTAGCTGAAAAAAGAGTCTTTTTTTTTTTTTTTTTTTAAACACACAATTTCTCCATCTCATCTCCCATGCAGAATCTCTCAGTAGGCGGCAGCACTTCTCCCTCCATCTATCAGGTCAAAACATTGACCTCAAAGACAGAACAGACCCAATCTGATAGGAGGTTGCCAGTGATGGTTTCAAGCAAATCAGTGAGGAAAGGGCAATGAGGCGCCCTAGGACCCCAACAAGACCCACCATCTCTTTTGGAGAAAGTTCAAAGAACTAGGACTGCACATGGTGCTTGTTTACATACAAGTTTTACATACAAGATAGGCAAGTGAGGTCAGATCGTCTACAAAAGGGATATCCCAGTGAAACCGGATATTGCTCCCCCAGTGCTCAGGATGACAGATCAACAGGACCGTTACAGGCCCTGGACTGATGATCTCTCTCTCTCTCTCTCTCTTTTTCTCCCTCTTTCCCCCAGCTGTCTTGCTTGGTGCCATTCCCTGCGGAATCAGCTAAGTTCCACTGATTTGAGACAATCAATAAATGAGCTTAAACTAAAGTTCTGGTTTTGGCTGACTTTTATAGGGAATCCTGAGTAGTTCCCAGACCCAGTGTGTTGCTACAGAGATTCAACATTTTCTTGGGCAGGACAGAGTGAGGATCTGGACGCTGGGATTTATTTAAGAAACAAGGATGCTAGAGCTTTTGCCTGATCTTCTTGCTCAGACCCTGTTCTAGGTTAGCCAGGCCTCAGCTTCACTGGATGGAGGTTCCTGCTGGCCTGGAAATGTTTGTCAAAAGTTTTGCTGGTTGTTGTTGTGCACCTGCTCCCAGTTGTTGTGCACCTGCTCCCAACTGCTCACCTTGGGCATTATGAACAAAGGTCCCTGGCATCCCTCAGGTTTCATCTTGTGTCTTTCTGGTATCCGGCAGGACCTTTCTTATGCTTAAGACATCGTTCCTTTCTTTTCTGTACCACCTCCTTCTGTTCCTTCCCTCATCCCTAAGCTACTAGGTTTCCCCATATAAGTGGCCTACGCATGGAAGCATGCTGCGGGGGCGGAGCCGGCAGGGCAGGCGGGGTTTCAAAAGCTGCCCCGGGAGCGCAAGCGACCCGGAGCGCGGCGAACAGAGCGGGCAAACAAAGCATGGCGCGTCAAAGGGCGTGGCGCGGCAGTTAGCACGGCAGTGGGCGCAGGCAGGAGGGGCAGGCGAGGGGCACCAGGTCTCCCCCCAGGAGTGGGAAGGAACTCTCTGCACAGACTCTTCCAGCAACGACAGAAGATCAGGAGAAGCCATGGTCTCCACTCGGCAAAGAGCTCTCACCAGGATCAGTGTGGCGACACAGACTGAACTGCCACAGAAACATGCGACGGTCCAGGTTTCTAGCTGTGGGGGATGCCTGAGCCTCTGCATGTTACCGGGGAGTAGTGAAAACACCGTCTGCCTCAGGTGTGAGCAGGTGGATGACCTGCTCAGCCCGGTGGCAGAGCTCAAGGAGGAGGTGGAAAGGCTGAGGGCCATCAGGGAATGTGAAAGAGAAATAGACTGGTGGAGCTGCGCTCTGCAGCCTTCCCAGGAAGGCCACTCGGAGAACTCCCCAACTCAGCCTGTAAAGCCTGTAAATCCAGAGCCCTCTTGCCATAGGGTGGAGGGAGCAGAATTAACA
>VWPW01003965.1:0-81659 GCA_013389825.1 Crypturellus undulatus | reverse complement strand
GTGCTCTTTAGGAAGGACAGGCTGGGAAGGCGAGGTGGTGGAGTTGCTCTTTATGTGAGAGAGCAACTGGAATGCATGGAGCTCAACCTGGGAGTGGACGACGAGCGAGTTGAGAGCCTGTGGGTAAGGGTTAAAGGGCAGGCTAATGTGGAAGACACTGTGGTGGGTGTCTGCTACAGGCTGCCTGACCAGGGCGAGGAAGTTGATGAGGCCTTCTACAAGCAGCTGGATATTGCCTCACGGTCACAGGCCCTGGTTCTTATGGGGGACTTCAACTTCCCTGACATCAGCTGGAAGGACAACACAGCCAGGCACAAACAGTCCTGGAGGTTCCTGCAGAGTGCTGATGATAACTTTTTGATGCAGGTTGTGGAGGAGCCGACGAGGAGAGGTGGACTACTGGACCTTGTACTAACAAACAGAGAGGGTCTTGTAGGAGATGTGAAGGTGGGGGATAGCCTCGGCTGCAGTGACCATGAGCTGGTGCAGTTCAGGATCCGACGAGGAGGAGGCAGGGCTGTAAGCAGCCTTGCAACAATGGACTTCAGGAGGGCCAACTTTAGCCTCTTCAGAAACCTCCTCGAAAGAATCCCATGGGCTAGAACCCTAGAAGGAAGGGGGGCCCAAGAGAGCTGGCTAGTGTTCAAGTGTCACTTCCTCTGCGCCTAGCAGCAGTGGACTTCTTCCTGATATGCCACTAGATCTCAATCAACACTCACCTTTCTTGATGTAATTTCATTGCAATCTCACATGCTGCTTTGACTAACAGAGACAATGGTGCTTGTTCTTCAAACTCATTATAATTAAGTGTTAAATAACTTACATGGATAGTGTGGGATATCTCTGTTCATGAATGACAAACATTTGTCAAACTGTTAATTCCTCTCTTCTTCTAATGTTACTTACGTATTCAGAAACCCCAGCCTCCTAAGTAGTAGGATGTATCTACAGGATTTTAGGATTTCCTTGGCTGCAGGCAATGGCCTGTGAATCCATAACGTACCTTTGATACGACTTTACTTCTCATGCCAGATGACAGAATGCAAGTAAAAAACATGATGAAATACAAAAAAACAGTTTACACACACACACACAAAAGTAATTTTGGAAAATTTGTATCATTTTAATTTTTTGAAATTGTTCAGTTATTTCCGCTAGTTATCTAGAGCAAACTAGGATTCCTAATTAAATACAGTGCCAGGTACAGGATTCCTAATTAAATACAGTGGCAAAACTAGCACTCCTCCTATGACATGAGGATTTCTGACATAAAAGCAGAACAAGATCCTGCGCTTTTCCATCTGCACACTGAATGAATTACCTTCCTCCTTCACTATAGCAATGAGGCCAAGGTCAATAGTTCTGTTTGTTTTACACTCAACTGGATAATTTATGTGTACGCTTAAGGGGGACTCTGCAAATTGCAAAAAAAATTCAAAAAACAAATTTTGTGAAGCATTTAGGCAAAGTGTGCCGTCTGTATTAAGTAAGTACTTCACTTGCATATTTTTTTTTACTCAGAACATCAAGTTAGGAAAAATAACAACATCATCAAAAAATTAAATTTTGGAAACCTAAAAGCATTAAAGTATTAAATGTAAACAGAAAAATGTGTGTGTGATTTGCCTCCCCCCATTACTCCTATAGTGTCAAAATTTTGAAAGCTCAAGAATTTATTTTGGGATTAACATGTGTAAAGAGACAGGAAAAATTTCCTTGAACTAAAATCTTTTAAACTTTCTCATGATGTCTGAGAGATGGAAAGGAATGGAAAATTTATGTCCAAACCTCACTTTTCTTAACATAGTATGATCACTTTCCCAGGAAGAAAGGTAAGGAGTTTAGGGTTTATTTTTTGTTTCTTCTAAAAGGCTCTACAGAGGAGAATATGCGAACATCTGATGGTAATGCAGAGAAGTGTGAAATGCGTTTTTTTTTTCTGTGCATTTCTGAATACAGTGTAATTAGCTTCTTGGATGAGAAGAAGCAGTAAGCAACCATCACCAACACGGGCTTCTGGAATTAGCTCATTTACTAGGTAGACCTGCTCCTGGATTTGTTGTGCAGTCGTGATTTTGGCTGAACCCAATTCTCCCTACCACAGTTAAAAGTTAGTGTCCACAGGTAGACATTAACAAGGCATGATCAGGAAAAATATCATATGACGCATAGAGAAATTGTAAGAACTTGTGCACTAAATGTTATATTAAGCTCACTCCATATCACCTTATTTTGAAGTGTATCCATTTGTTCCCTTTTCCATAATCTTCAGAGTAGAATGAGAAATGACTATTGCTATACTTAGGATTATACTTATGTTAACTATTGCTATACTTAGGATTTGCAATAGAATATTGAAATAGTAAGGATTGCTACCTATACATTTCTACTTCTGCTCAGAGTTCGTTAAACTCTTGCAAAGTTTTTTACCTAATATGATATATATTGCATTTCTGACTACATTTCTGATTAAAGTTAGGGAACTGTTAGGGTATAGTAAGAAGAAAAACACTGCAATACTAGGCACTGTTTCCTCCAGATAAATTTTAGAGATACTTTTCCTAACACTGTGTTTGTCAGCATATCATAGATGCTTTTCTTCTTTACCAAAACACCTCTCTTGCTTGAAGGATATGCTGGGAATAGTGAAACACTAATACATACTGCTTTAGTGAATCCAGAATCTATTAGAAACCTACTGAAAATTAGATTTCAACATTCAATAAAACAATATCGAGATTCAGAAGTCTTGGGTTTTGGAAGTAGACAAATCTCTTAATTTATAGTGCAAGCAAGAGACCTTCCCCATTCCTCTGTCTTTCTAGCATCCTGCATGTGGAAGTAGTGTTTCAGATTTTAGTCATCAGGATATATGCATTCTTTATAGAAGACAGAATGCTTGAAAGCCTATTTTTAACACCTATGATGTACGAGGCAGTGAAAACAGTAACACAAACCAGAGGTACATCAAATCCATACAAACTCTATTTATTTAATCATATTTTCAGGCATGTGTCACAAAGCTTTGTGCTAATAATTCAGGGTAGACTGGCAAACATGACCTAAACAAATTATTAAGTATAAGACCCTTTACAGCAGAAGTCACATATGTCAGTGTTTGAGTCCTTGTCTTTCCTGTGAAGTGTTTTCATGGTACAAATCTAATTCTGTTCTTGACCTCATGCAGGAAAATCCTACTTATTTTTTTGGAATGTATTTATGAAATATATTTCCAGGAGGATATCCTAGTATCCCTTCTGAGATGAGCTTCCCACAGTAGAAGAATTTTTTAAGTAAACCTGTATGTCACTGGTGTTCCAGAGTAAAGAACATCATGTGAGCCACTTGCATGTTTATGTGATGGTTTGTTAGGACTAATGTCGCCTGAACCACTTAGTATCTATATAACTTTGTGATTTTGTTGCTGTCAGTCACAAGCATCTATGGTGTCTTGAACATACCAGCCACAGATATCAACTTGACAGTATGTAGCAGCATGTCCTGCAGGAAATATGCCATGTGCCCAAAACAAGTTGTATAGCTTTGGTATTGGCTGCCATGCAAAACCGGAAATGAAAGCTTTCCTGAAATAAAAGAAATGAAACTCTTGTATGTGTCCTGAATGCACGTGTATTTCTCCAGCCTACAAACTGATCATGAAATTTACATATATAGGGGTGTTAAAAATATCTTTTGTAGAATTATAAATGTCTGTTCAAAATGCCTTATTTAGACTTCATTATCTCTTGTAGTAGTCTCCGTTTTATGACCTGGGTCATTGTCAATACATGGTACCTGTACAAAGGCCAGGGCAAATGAAGCAAGAAAAACTTTGAGATGCCAAAGACGGTTATAAGGAATTATGATAAAATTGTTGATGAGCAATTGCTTTTTCAGTTTATCAGAACTATATTGAAGAGCATGACGACGTAAGCGTGACATAAGGTTACATGCCTAAAATCTGGTATATATGGAAAAAAAGGTATCACTTTTATAAAACATTTAAAAATAATGCAAGTAAATAATGTGATTAAGGACTATTATAATAGAAATAATTAAAAAAAATGATTAGGGAAGAGAATTTTAATAGTTGGGAGATAATGACCAAAAATAATTAAAGATAATTAAGAAGTGGAAATTGCTACATTGTGCTGAACATATTTTTATGGTAAGAAATCATTTAGCTACTTTTTTAACATAACTATATCTCTATATCTTCAGGAACAAAATCTTACTCTTTTTATTGCTTTATTTCTTATCACCTTTTGTTTAATATTTGAGAATTGAGAGGAATCCATACCTATGCACTTTTTTAAACCATACCTTCTATAAACAGTGCTGTAGATTTTATCATTTGGGTTTTTTTGCATGCTCTAAATACATTTGTTTTGAGAGAATACCATAGCAGATTGACTAGAGAAAGCAGATACTGCCTACATAGCAGAAAATAATTATGCTTTCTCATAAAATTTTACAACCACTTTTCACTTCTAGATGAATGTAAACCTCACAACTTTATCTGCTTCAGTTTGTTTTCAATCTTATTTTATTAATACTAGTGTGCATATATGTATGTATGTATATATACCCACACGTAAATGAATATCCATGCGTAGATAGACACGTACATGTGAGTATATATGTGTAGGTGTATATATATCTACATATATGCACGAGCGCGTGTGTGTGTATATGTATTCTTTCCCACTTCCCAGTTATGATAGCCTTCAAGCAAAACCATTTTTCTAGGCTATAGTGAAAAATTTGCTGTATCCAGAACAAATTTTACTGTCTGGTCATTGTTTCTAAAGTCTGTAGCTTTCAGAACACAGAACATGTGTGGATACCACAAGCACCTTTTATGATGCCATTGGTTCAGCAAATGTTTTCAGTGTTCATCTGAATGATTACAATTTTAAGGACACCGTCAAAAACAGTACCTATTTTAGTATCAGAAATGAGTAGTGTGGAACACATTTTTTAAGGAACATAATATGTGCAGCCTATCCATGAAAGTAATGAATAATTACTCAAATAAATCACTTGCAAACAATCATTTATGTATATAGCAGGTCTTTTCTTGTTTTTATTAGTTCTATAGACATATGCTCACTGTGTGGAGACTTACATTGCCTTCAGAAAAAATTATCCCTTTTGAGTCAAAATAATCTAGTTTTTATATACTGAAAATATATAAAAAATCTAGTTTTTATATAAGAATTATTATAAAGAACACAAATACATTATTTAAAATATTCACAGATTGTAATGTAATCAGTACTTTCTTCAAGTATTTCGGTCAGTATTCTTCTCTTCAAAAGGTTTATTTATGCATTCTCTCAAGAATTATCAGAAGCCATGGCTGAACAATGTGGTTACAACTATTTGTGTATAAGCTCAATATAGACAACTAGGACACCAGGTGCATTTTGGGGGTTTATTACTAAAAATTTATTATTATGATCCTTTTTGATTAAATTTCACGTGTTTCAACAGCTGGTATATTGCCAGATTTATTATGTAAAGAGATAATATTATAACTGAGGATCACTGATTTGAAAATTTCTGGGCTTATATGCAAAATGTTTATAATTTCCAAATTCTTTCTATAAACATCATTTTTTTTTGTGCTAGAATATGCAATAATATTAATTCATTGTTCTGTTCTGCATACTGTTATAAATCAGGTCTCTAGAGGTATTATTTTATCCTGCTGAAAATTATGCTCCTGATATATTAACTGGACTGAAAGAAAAATGACACAATTTTGCTGTTCCATGAAGCTCCTATATTTTCATAATAATGCATGGATATTATATTGATTTTATGCATTTATGAATTTGTAGATATATGTATAGACTTCTGTACTTTTACAATTAAAATCTGATTTTTTAATGATTTAAAAAACATGTTTGGTGATTGGTACTCTCTCTCTTGCGAAACTTGCTCTTAAAATAAAACAGAAATAATGTGGATTTTCAAAGCTCGATGAAACACTTTCAGGAGTATCTATAGTTTAGACAGTCAAAGATACATGCCAGTATCTTTCTGAAATAAATGGGAATTTCACTGGTGACATTGGTGGTTCACTTGAATTATTAATAAGTTCAGCTGTTTCTCACAAGCAGACTTATAGCAGATCGACATAACAGTTTTAGGGAAGTCTGTATTTTTTTTCTCCTTGTTTTAATTTTTATAACACATTATAGAATGTTAGTCAGAAAAAGTGAAGCACTGCAGTTCTAAGGCAATGAAATGAAATGTTTCAGAGAATTCCATATTCTGCAGAAAAAAAAAAAAGGAAGCCTGGAATTTTTTGTTTGTACTTAGTTCCAGGAAGAGCTAAAGACATTTAGAAACATCTCTTTAAGTATAGATCTCTTCCAGTTAGATGTGTGTGTGTTTTTTTTTTTTGTACGCTTCTAAAAGTTTGTAACCTCTCCTGACAAAACGTTAAACAGCTGTAAACTCAGGTTCTGGCTAAGCATGAGAGCAACTGCTTAGAAGATGAGAATATGCAAACGGATGAAGTGATTTATGCAAGTGAATATATAAGAGAAGAGAATACAGTATATGCTTTTCTTATTATTATTTTGTTCACTCAGTACATGGCCCAAGTCACTGAGACATTCCTGTGTTATTGCATCAGATAGATCATGTCATCTGTTAAATAGAGGAGTGTGTTTCATTTCAACAGGTCGGTGGCGGTTGAGGAAGGTCCCTGCAAGTTCATTGAAGTATACCGAGGAAGTGGATTTTATAGTTCCCAGAAGCTGGTCAGGGATATCTCCTGATGATACTTGTGACAAGATTTAAGAAAAGAGACTGGTTTGTACTGCTGATCCTATGTTCCTATGTTTGATTTGTTGTAGTTTAAGTAACTGCAGGATGATTGCAGAGAAAATAAAAAAGATTCAAATCCAAGAAAACCAGATTATAAAGTTGAAATGATGTTCTTGAAGTCTGCAGTAATGAAACATGCAAATTGACAATTGTTTTCATCAAAAAAGATAGGAATTGTATACCTTCAGCAATTAAATTATCTATAATATTTCGTTCTGCATTATAAGTCTGATTTAAGCCTGCCCCAGAAAGTCTTGGTTATCATTATTCTTGACACATATCTTTATTTCATATGCCTTTCACCTATGTCAACTTTAGTCTCAAACTTTCAAAGGTCAAATGTTAAAGACCAAATCACTGTGCTGTTATTTAACATTGCCAAGTTTTGTACTTACATATTACCTACAGCTTACGAATAAAGTTTGCAAGGTTTCAGATCTGAGACAATATTATAAATATTAAAAAAATGAGAAAGAGCTGTTTGTTAGAAAATACATTTACTATTTTTCCTTTTCCTTATGAACTATAACATTTAAAATGGAAAATGTGATGAATGCTCTCAATGATTATATTTAGCTCTGTATTTACTACATATTTTAGTGCAATTCTAATGAGATGGAATTAAACAAAAAAAAAGCCAAACATGTATAGGAAAACACTGAACCAAATTGCCCATCAAGGTTGTTGCCTTTCCAGCCTTGGACATATTCAAAACTTTGGAAAGACAAAGCCCTGAACAACCTGACCTCAGCTGGCCCCTCTCTGAGTGACTGGTTAGAGCAGATGACCTTGCGAAGGCCTCTCCAGTTTGAATAGTTTTGTCTCATTTACCAAAGATGTCAGTCATTTTGCTTATTCTCCTTAAAAAATAATGTACACTTTTAAATGTGCCAAAAAATGATGAGAATTATTCCACTACAAATCACAGAATTAGATCTTGAGTCAGCGTCTCCCTCTCTCTTTTTCTTGCTTTTTAATGTCATTCAGAGTTTAGTATTTTTAAATCCTTCAGATTGTCTTCTTCCTCAGTATATGTGTGTGCTGTAGGCTATCCTTGATACTAAATTTTGAGATACGCTCAGACATCTAAATGGAGAGTGTACTTACTGGAACTGCTATGACACTGCTCCAGATAGATAAGTTATTTGAAAAGGAATGCTGTGTATTAGCATAGCAGTCATCACATTAATATTGCTAGAAACTTAGGACATCCTGGAAGGCCCTTTGTGTATTTATTTTGATCAAACTTTTTTTTTTTCATTCATTAAAATTTAATTTTATCTACACACCATCTACACCCTACGTGTGTAGGGTTTTTATTTAGGAATATAGCCATATCTCGTGATATTGCACTCTAGTGCAATGAGTATCTGAAGGCACAAAGAAGTAGAAAATATTTAATGAACTATTCATAATGTGCTAAAACTTCCTGGCAGTTGAATATATGTGGAATTCATACAAACTTTATAATTGAGAACTGTTGTGTTGGAAACTCTTCAATTCTCTTTTCTTTTCTTTTTCTCTTTTCTTTTTTTATTATTACTTAAAAAAATAAAGCTTGTTTATATTATATGATTTAATAAAGTAACATGAATTATATTGGGACCTCTATGGAAAAATGTTCATTTTTTTAGTTTATCTTTTTATTTTAAAGCTCTAATTATAGTGGCTCAAGTACTGTTAGAATTGTTTTTATTCAACAAAACCAAAAACATTATGATTGCAGATAGTCATAGAAATATCTTTGCATGTACATTTGAAACTGTGAAAACAAAGAGAAAAAAAGACATAATCTGGTGAAGTATACTCTTTTAAGAAATGCTTTGGCATAACCTAATGGTGTTTACCATTTTGATATTACTGACACAGGCATTTGTATTCTGCATGTCAAGCACTATGCAAAACACATTCATAAAGTTAACATTAAATCAAGCTTTCTATCTGAAGGTTAAGTAATAAAATGGGTCACATTATTATGGTTCATTGTACTGTATTTCCTGCAGGTCCATCCTCCCTGCTAATTCTAAATGCAGTTTGTTCCTATAGAAATTAATTCTCTGAATATTATTCACGGATCACAAAATAAAAAGAGACTAAAAGGAATCAAAATAAAGCCCAAGTCGTCAAGGTGAAACAACCCAACATTCTTATTTGTCCCTACTGTTTTTCTCACTTGTTGTGTTAGAAGCCATCCTAGCAGGCTGGAGGAGACCAGAAAGGTGGTGTTAGTATTAGACATTAATTTCATAGCAAAGAATCACTCCATTAGTTTGTTGGCTTGGCTGGGTGAAGAGGTTGTTATCCTCATGGATGTCACTGCAAAAAATGCAGCGTTTTCTAAGAAGATTCAAAATGAAAGGTTTCTGGATACTTTAATGATTTAGACACAGTTCTAGAATGGATGTGGTGTGACTCAAGGTCCTGTTTGGTCAGGGCCTTATTTGCATCTGTCCAAATAAAATATTACTATGTAAGTAAACAACACAATACCAGATAACCAGTGTACTTTTTGTTCTGTGTATTATGTTGCCGTAAAAGCAGTGTAAGCTATCAAACCTATCAAACTACCAAAAAGCAATTCAAATTTAGGCAGTTTTAGTAGATTCCTTGATTAGTAGGCTCCTTTATTATGTAATGAGGTTTTGTTCCTATGCAGAGGTACCTGAAGGAACCTCCTATTTGAAGGGCTTTTTCCATTGCTTTTTCAGAGCATGGACATGTAGACAATCTTCCACTGGAGAAAAAAAATGTCATTGCTAAGATAAGATGTGTTTTGCAGATTTCTCAGCAATTTTGGGGGGCATAGCACATGAGGGAGATGCAAGAACCTAAAAAGGAAACAAGTCCCTAAGAAAGGTGGTGTTTACCTAGATGAGTTCAAGGAGGAAGATAGTGCTCAACTGTCTGATGGATTTTTTCTAGTGAAGTCTGAAACTGATGCTCAGAGACCTGGTTTCATGTCTAGTCCTCTTGGCTGTGCTGATGGGGAGTGGTGGAGGCTGCTCAATGAACTCCTCTGCTAGACTCAGTTCAGTTGATTGTTTTTGACTATCTGGAATATTTTTAAATGAAGAAAGCAGAGCAATCCTATGTATTAGTTAAGATATTTCACTTACCACTTGTACTGTGATGATAGCATCTTCAGTCTCATAGTTCAGATTAATTATCTTCCTGTTGCTCTCCCAACTGTTGGAACAAACAGAAGACAAGTGTGAATTTCTGGTACCCTTCCTTTTATATGAATCATGGAGACTCTTGAGAAAAGGTTGCTACTTCCATTTTTCATTCATTTTAGCTCTCCACTACTGGATTTGAAGCCATGACTTGAAATTGGAGTTTATATATTCTGCCCTGGGAACTACTGCCTCGGTAATGAGAGAGGAGAATTTTTCAGGGTACTAAAAGGTCTGAAGGCTGAAGAAATGGGCAACGTGAATATAATGGTTTCTGTCAATATAACTGAAAGTTGTATTATAATGTGGAGTTAGGAAGTAATTAAAGCTGCACAGCAAAGCATATATTTTAAGATTGCCAGCATTTGACTTTGAAAACTTGAGTTGGATGGTCTATTTTTTCCATTTGACTTTAATTTTAATACCCAAAATGAATGCGTTCCTAATGAGTGTTTACACTTGACTTGCTTGTAAATAATGTGTTATGATGTGATAATACCTATCTAGCTAATAAAACTACTTAAGAAAACCCTCTAAGAAACCTTCTATGCTATTTCATTCTTATTTTTCTTAAAACGTTCAGGGCAATTGTCAATATTCTTGAAAGCTTTAGAAGGTGAATTTCCAATCCAGTCTGATTTCACATTTGATAAAATTCCATGACCCACTTAAGACAGTTTAAGCTCATGGATACATCTTGTCTAGGATAGGTCTAGTTTTGTTTGTGATTAAACTCACGTATTAATAACGGACCAGACACACACAGGGGATGGGCATGGGTATGGAGAAACGCGAAACGAAAAACCCCGCCGCTGATGTAATCGACGCACAAAGAATAAAACGTAAAAGAAAACAGGGATGGGTGAACCGCCAGCGGCCTCCCCCCTCGCGCGTCCTTTGATCCCCACTGGCCACAAGTTTTATTCCCCCCAACCCCGGGAGGAAGGGTGAGGCCCTTCCTTACCTCCCTCGGTGAAGCCCTCTTGGGACTCTGAGGCTTCCGCTGGAACCCGAAGGGGTCCTGAAGGAAGGTCGCTGGAACACTGCACTCCCAAGAGGGATCTGCTAGACCGCAGTGATTACTACCCAATATGGGTTCACACTGGGCCTACACGGAGTTCGAAGACAGAAACACGGAGCCAGGAACCAGGAATAACCAGGAACCGGAACCTTTATTAACGGGGTGGTAAAACTTATATAGGGTATACGGTAGGTGGGAACAGGGGAGGAGAGTGGGGGGGAACTTTCTTGGAGCTGCACTCCATTGGCCAGGACCCTGTCGCTAGGTGGGCGGCCAGGAGCAGCAAGCTGCTCCTGGCCCCCACCTGCGGGGTTCCAGGCCTTTCTGTGGGGTGCCCTGTTGCACGTAGGCAGGCCAGGTCCTGCCAGTGCGCAGGCGCACCTCCCGGGGGGTCACCCATCGGTCAGTATGATTGGCAGGGACCCCCCTGTACATTTCTAAAGGGCGCATGCCCCTTCCCTGGGTCACCCAAGGGGCACCATTATCCCCTATGGGGACCCAGGCCTATCTTCTATTCCCCAACAACGTATCATAAAACAAATATTTTTAATGTATAGAATCCTACATTTTTTCAAATGATAGTGTTTCATTTCTATTCTTCAAAAGTATAAATGACTATAATAAGGGAAATTGCTAAATTGCTTTGTGTTAAGCTATAGGTTCTGTTCTGTGATTCTCAGTTCAAACTAAATTTAAGGATGTCTCCCATACCTATGATTGATTGACTTAAAAGTCGTGCAGATAAACCGTCATAGTATTAAAAATTGTTCTTTAGGATTGTCTTTTGTTATTGTTCTTATGCAGGTTAGAAATGTAGAAAATTTTGTATACTGTAGAAGATTTTGACATTAGTTCAGCCCTTGTCCTAAAATTGAGTGTACTGTACACTTACCTTTTCAGTGTTAAGTGAAAGACTTTTATTCACTCATTTGATTATGTAGTTTTTACTTGTTTTGTGTTTTCTTTTGAATTACTATATATTTGTAGGGTTATGGTTATTTTAAAGTAGACCTATTTGCATGTGAAATCATTGCTCCAAGGATGCTTTGTGGTAAATGCTAGATATCTAGAATTTACTTATGCTTAAGGGCACATTTAGCTTCACAACAGTCTCTGATAAGCAGAAAGTAGGTCACAATATCCAGCCATCTCTAGGATATTTGGTAAATTTCAGAGTTTTGTGCTGTACTAACAGTAATATTTTGTGCAGCACTGTAAAATATATCTGTAATCAAAGTTCATCAAATTGTTCAGGGCTAGCCTTGGTGCAATGGAATATTGCATTTGTGAGAGTCCAAAGCATTTAACTTAAATTAAAAGTCCCAAAGTAGTTTTTTTTTTTTTTCACTTGTTAATATATTATTTGCAGATTTGTGGCAGTCATAAGGAGACATGTTGAGATATGAAGAATAGGTTAATTCTCAGACTGTTCAAAAGCCAATGATTATCCTGTGCTGATATTAAAATGTTGATCACTCAAGAAAAAAAAATAGCAGAGGGTGAGGATGGGAAGCTAGGGAACCCTGCACAACACAGGAAAAATAAAAGACACAAATTGATATTCTTTCCTTGGCCCATAGAAATCTGTCCACTACTGATCATATGGCCAATTAAAATAGGATGAGAAGGCTCACAAAAATTCCTCAGCTAGGGAATTAAGACAATATAGTCATTGAATACAAATGACTTTTTTGTCCTTAGTGTATTGCATTTTGTATCAACTATATTTACAGTTACACTGCAGGCTATGGTTGCACTGCCTGTTTTAGGCTTGTCATAGTGGCTCTAAAGGAGGAAAAATTGCCCTTTCCACTTTAAAATGGGGTAAGATATAGAAGAATATCCCTGTTTCTACCACTCCCTTCTGCCTGTGTTTCTCCTTGCTTATCTCTGTATATATGTCAATCTAAGTATAGCAGAATGGAAAATCATGTGAAGTATGCCACTTACCACCCCAGTTAGACCCAGGTCTAACAAAATGTATTGTTACGCCTCCCTCTTTCTCATCTCTTAAAGCCAGGATTGATACTCAGGAAAGCAAAATCACCACTTTGTGGTGTCTGCTTTTTTTTTTTTTTTTTTCAGGCTGTGAGGAGATACGAGAATTTGATAACTGAAGATATGTAAATGTGGAGCCTTACAGTTTAATTGATAGTACTCTCTGAATTTTCATAATAGTAGTGCCTAGCATAATTCCACCTTATATTTCAAAAGGAAATGATTAATTATGATAAATGACCAAATAATAGAGAACGGATGCACTGAAAAATGCTCATTTTTCCTAAAGGCTGACTGAAAAAAAAAACTTCCAGTGCTCTCAGATAACTACTAAAAAGCTTTTATTCTTTTTTTCTTTTCTGTAAAACAAAAAACAAACAAACAAAAAAGTAGTGTAGTTAATTAATGTATTCTCCTTGCATATATTTTTTCTAAAGCAATCATTATGTTCAAGCACATGTTGAAATTATAATTGACAGAGATCGACTTGTTATTTTTATAATGTTACTTTGTTGCATGCTCTTGATGCAAAGGTACTTCAAAATGAAGACAGTTTTTGTGTTGTATGTGTAACAATATGTGACAGAATAACTTTGATCTCCGTCAGTTTTGGGTGTTTACAGGATAGATGTCTAAATCTGAAATACTTGTATATAGTAGTATGTGTATATTGATATTTTAAGTATTGTGGTATGGGAGGTGGAGAACTGCTTCACAGATACAATTTGCAGACATATTCTTCTTCGCTAAGACAAGCTGGAATGTTACGTGTCGTCTTCTCAAAGGGCTTTGTATGAAATTCTCTTTTGAAAATAAACCTCAAAAGTATAGTAGATCTCAAATGAAGACAAATTATTTTTGAAAACTAATAATCTGAATTGAGAGGATGAGAAATGTCAAAATAATCACTCTTGTGTCTGGCCTGTTAGTAATTAGGTTTAATAAAAAATGATTTGTTGAAACAAAATGACATTTTTTTTAAATTGGAAAATGAACTCAGGTTTAAATGTCTAAGCCAGACATTCCTATCTTTTCAAACCTTTAAAATGATCAGATTCCTGATTCCAAACTTCTGCTTCCTTTCCATAGAGTACTGGCTCTGGAGCCATAGCATTTCTTAATGAAATTACTGAATAGTTTTATTCATTTTATTCATTCCTTAAATCACTTCTTGTGTAATATTAGAGAAACAGAACATTCAGTTTATTATTATAGCCCAATGGTGGGATATACTAATTTAGCATAATTTTTGTTCTATCTTTTTGTTTTTTTCTTTACATATCAGCAATACTATATCATACTTACTGCCATGGATTCTTAACATTCTAAAGTTTGTAATCTTCTATAAAACTACAGATTGCTGATATTTAAGTATCTAGACTGTGGTATACAATAATATTTTATGTTTTCTTATCAATTACATTGATTATTTATATTTTTGAAGGCTTATTTGTGATTAAGAATATATAATAAATTCCACCTCACTTAATAGCTTAGTTAAATTTGTTTGGACTTTTATAAAGGACTTGTAAAAATCGAGAATTCTAACTGTTAGAGCTCAAATGAGAAGAATTTTAAATAGGGAATACTTTCCCCCATCAGACTTTAAAGTTTCAGTTTTGAAATAATTCCTTTAAGAATAAATAAATAAAAATGTAAAAGATTCAGTAATCTAAATTCATTATTTTTTTTGTTTAGTAATAACACGCATTCAACATACGCATAGCATACGCATTCAACAAAGCTTGTGAATATCTGTGTGGCTCCTTCACATTCGTAATATCTGAAAGAGATTTTCAAAGGCTTCTTAGGCCTTGGTCCTTATGGATATGTAAAACTCCTTTCCTCAACTTTAAAAGAATCATTTGGTTCAAAATACAAGCTATTCCTATTCATGCTGCATTAGAAGCAATAGAAATGTATATCTGTGCCCATGATTCCATTTAGCTGTGTTGCAGTCTGAGAGCCGCGAAGATTTCAGATACTGTGTTAGCTCTACGCCTGACTCTGACAGTATTGGATTCACGAACAGTCTGTTGGTTATAGGTCCAATTGCCTTCCTAAGAGCAAAGTGAGTTCCCAAATACTGTGATCAACTATAAGTCCGACTCTGGCAGTATCGGATTCATGAACAGTCTTGTCAACTGCAGGTCTGATTGTCTAAGTAAGACGAGTAGAAAAGATCACCATTAGCATGATTTATTCAAATACAGCTTTTACAAAGCAGGTTTTGGATGTCAGTATAGGAAATTCTCTAATGCAGTGTGGGATTCTTAACCAGCTCTGATGTACAAATGTGCAATCATCACTCATCCCAGAAGATGGATGGGAGAGGGTCGTCAGTCTCGAGTCTCCTCAGGCAGCGTCCCAACTCAAGGAGAGGAAAGGGGATTTAGCCAGTGGACCTATCCTAGAAGCTACGGTGGAGTCTTTCTAACTTCTGAGCCTCCTCAGTTGGCATCCCAATCTGAGGAAAGGGGGATCAGTTTATTGACTGACCTAAAATTTACAATGGAATATTCTCTCCAATTTTTTTCCTCCTTAGTTCCCCTTTTATAGTTTCCCTTTACATTTAGGTGGAGCTTGAGTGACTACAGCCATACTTGTTATTGATTGATGAAAATGTTTCTTGCTTTCATTTAAAGGTACACTCAATCAAAAATCTAGAGCTCATGCTCAATGAGGAGTGGTCATACCTCAGAGCTGGGTAACTTTTGGGTTGGAGATGTGTTTTGGCATTATAATGAGCTTATAATGAGCAAAGTTTAAGCAAAGTTCATCCAAAAGGAGTGATTTTCCACCTTTGCTGGTTCAGCACTGGACATGTTACCGTATATCTCCCAGCGGGCAACTACTATGCGGTTTATCAGAGGCACGGCACTGGGAGTACAACAGAGTTTGGCCACAGTGTCTTCACACCACTCCACTCTCCCTTACACCTCTCTGCAGCTGTGAGGAGAGCACAATTTCCTTCTTCACCACTTTGAAAGGAGTAACTGATACAGGAGTGTTGCCGAATTTTAAAGGCTCTTTCCTGTATAGTCCCTGAGGGAAGGCAACAGAAATAAATTAATCAATTTGGACATAAACATTACCACTACTTGCAGCTATTTCCAATTCTTACTGGTATTAACTAGGGTAGGACATGTTTAGGACTTTGTAATGCAATGAATTAGGTGGTATACAGTAAGTAACTATAAAATGTGCTTATTTTTTACGTCACACTTTTTAATACTGAGGAGAAAAGGGTGGGAGAAGGACTTTACTCAGAATGAAACTAGATGATGGAATTTTTCTCTGTGTTTTGCCTTCTACTTGGGGCTGAAGCTTTTGGGTTCTTCATCTCAAAGTCTTTTTTGGAGGCTGGACTAAATCAAGGAAATGCATATTTTTAGCTTACAATTTGTTTTTACGACTCACTTAATAGTAAATAAATAAATAGTGGTTTTGATAACATATCTAAGAAGTGCTTAACTTTTCAGATTCAGTCATTTTTAAAAGGTAGGGTAACTGCCATAGAATAGTAACAGTGGAAAAGCTGAAGTGGTAGTCAGAGATGGAAAATCATCTTTCAAATCAAAGAATTGTAGATTCTTACTGTGATTCTGGTTGTCAAGCATGACATGACCTTATATTTCTTTACAGGTCTGACTGTAACCTTAGTAACCAGGTATCCATAGTAACTCCAGGATAATCTACTGATCAAAACCTCTGATTTCTAAAGTTCTGCTTGACTGTATTTTATATTCAAGATAAAATTAGAGCCCAACATTTCCATCTCTTGAGTTTTATTTATCACACTAAAGAATCTGGTTCCTGAAAATATTTGTCTGTCAAACTTTTTGTCTTCCTGTCAGTGTTATTGCTCTGCATGTAGTTACAGCAGGCAAAAGATTACTATAACTTATAGTGTATGGGGTTGTGTTGAAATTGCTTGAATATGTAAATTTAAAATCCAGCAGTGTAGAACGCTATCCCATGAATGTACTTATTTGAATGTGTTGTGCCAGACACACACAATTTCAAATTAAAGCTACCTTTTAATAAAAAGGAAAAATAAACTCCACGTTTTTGTAAGTTTTAAAAGCTATGTAAAATAATGGACCACTAAGACATCATTTGAATATATGGCAATAAAAATAATAATGTGAACCTACACTAGAAAAGTGAGCATGCAGAGGCACTGTGCTAACCATCTGCATTCTGAAACAGAGCTGGTGTTGGGAATGCCCTCAGCTTCCCCTCCACCTCCATCCAGTGCCAGTTACAAGCAGTCTTTAGTCCTTTGCCTCACACTGTACCTTGTGTTTATACACAAAGCTACAAATGTGTTTACACATATGTTTTTCCTTTTATTCCCTCTCGCATTTTTTTGTTTGTTTTTAATTTTCAGAAGGTCATTTTAAAATGTTTCCCTCAGCTTTTACACTCTCTGTTTTTTGTAACATGCGAGTATGGCATTTAGCATGTGGAACCTCTCTACAACCAACACCTAATTTAATCTGAAAGGTTATACATTTGTATTACTAAAGGAGTATTTATTATTCATGAATCTTGTTATTGCATAATGTTACCTCAGATTTTAATGTATTAGTCATATTATTTCTGAAAATCTTCCTCCCTATTTTAAGAAGGGTTGATTGTTTTCTACCTTTTGCTTATAGAATTATTTTTAAGTTGTAAATTGGCTACATTTTAATTTCCTTATTTCAGACTTATAAATATAGGAAAGAGAAAGGAATATGCACAATATTGCCCCATATTGTCACGATGATCCAGGCTAAGAACACACTTTAAAAACATTAACCCTTTTGGTGTTATTTTTGCTGAACAAATTTATATGAACTCTTATTCTCTGCAACGTGCATTAAATCTATGTCTTTAATAGCAATTCTAATTACAGTTATGGTGAGTTATCTCTTTTTTTTTTTCGCAGATAATACTTTGCATTGCTATGGGCAAGATGTTGTCTCATCACGGCGGCAAAACTTCCACATTGATTCTCAGTAGATCCAAATGACTGTACTGAAATTGAACCCTACTATTTGAAGAATTTGGCGAAACTAAAATAGTTCATTCCTCTTTCTCCCTCTGCCCCATGAATGAGTTGTTAGATTCTTCTGTCTAGATAGACCTTTCTAATGATACTTAAGATTAATTGTTTAATTAAAAGAATGAAAGGTACCCTGCAGAACTGACAAACTTCATCAAAGCTGAAGCAAATAACAGTGTATGGAGATTACTAGGTTACTTATCCAGTGATACATGGAGAAAACAGTGGGTATTTACCAAGTATTTCTTCACTGGCTTGATTGAGTAATCCCTTCTGGGTACATTGACAAAATTTGGGTGGCTTAAATTAAGAATATAATAGAGATAAAATGGAGTCCTTCCATCTATTTGATTCTGAGAACCAGCGCTCTTGGTTAAATTAAATAAAAATGCAGCTAAATAAAAAAGTCATTAGTGATTATAAATGAACATAATTCAAACACTTTTATAAGTGTGAAAAACTTTCGTAAAATTGCTTTGCTATAATGCTTAAAGCAGCATTATAGGAAAGGAGAAATATTTCTCCGTCATAGACTTGGCTATAGAAAATATCTCTTATGAACATAGGAAAACACTGTGGTGACAGCTTAATTCTGGTAATTATTGATAAATATAGTTTTTTAGAGATGGCTAATACACATCGTTAGTGGCAGATTTATTCATTTTAAGGCTAATATGAGCTCAATAAATGGAAGGAATATGTTAAGTGTTTCTTTAAGGTGTAAAACATGACACCTAATCACTGGTGTAAATCAGAATATGGTAATAAATTACACAGATTTCTTCCCCTTCTCATGGTGGCATGTATCTGTTAGGAAGGGGAATCATGGCCTCTTCTCTATCCTTCACTCAAATCAGTAGGCTGGGTAATCTGCACAAAAAAGAGGCATAACCAGTATTCTTTTTCTTTTTATGTGCCATGTAGTTCCCCATCATTCATAAGATCAAGAGAAGTCGCACATCAGAAGAGAATTAGGCCAGTCCTGAGGTGCATTTTGCAGTAGTACTTATAAGGATTTTTTTTTACATATTTTTTGATCAGAAAAGCACAGCTTAATCAAAACTGAACCAGTTTCCAGGCAGCAGTTCTGAAAATATTTTGATACATTGTCCATTTAATAGTTTTCAATTTAAAATTTCCTATTACCTAGAATAAAATTAAATATTCCATACAGCAAAATAAAACGTTTTAGTTTGGTCATTAATTAGAAAATGAAGTTTGAGTCAACAATAAAGCACATGATAGCCAAATACAGGTCATAAACTTTAGAATTATGGACATGATGGTTCTATGATATTCTGAAATGATTATAATTTTCTGAAGCAACTTAAAGGAACTGTTTATTACTTTCAAAAGTAATGTCTGAGCATGGTATTTTTGGCCTAATAAAAGCAATTGCTGTAACAATGAAGGATTTCAAAATGAACTTCAGTGTGTATTAAGTTAATTAGTGCATTGGTTCTTTAATTATTTTCTTAAAATGCATTGTCTTAGCAGATCTGATTCAGACAAGATTTTATTGAATATAAAGGAGAAATACAATTTTCAGATTCTAAATGTCCATTTAGCTGGACCATCACCAGGATAATCAGAGATTCCACAGGGTTTTGCATTTTGATCTGCAGACCCATCAATCTGAAGACTAACTTAAGGCAACAAAATGTATTATGACTTTAGAATATCCATTTAGAAATTACTTATTAACTGCTCCTGAAATCCAAGAGTACTTCTAGTAGTTGGCTAACTTATGAATAATAGTCAAAACCTGCTTAGAAGGTTTATAAAGATGCAGTGTGCCATAACTGTAACTAGATAAATCCTGAACAGTAACAAACTCTCTCAGCATTTCCCTGAGTATGATCTGGTACAACACAAGGTTGGAAAAAAGATAGAAAAGTTCTTACTACAAAAGGAGAGAATAATACTTACATATCTGACAGAGAACATTTTCTGAGGAGGTGAGGGATTTTGGTGGTGCTAACTTGAAAGTTTCTCGCAACACACAGGAAAAGAGGAAGGAAGAACAGTGCTACAGATGCGTGATAAAGAAAAACTCTTCAACTGATGTTATTGAAATCAGGCTTTCTAGTTTCACTGAACAGTTGAGCTTTTCAAAAGGGAAAAGGCGTTAGATAAAGGAGGATTAGATAGGAGTGCTATGCTTAACATCTATGGTCTGCCACAGAGGACAGAGTCACACAGAAATTAAGCATGTGTGTTGTATGAGTATGTGGAACCTCATGATCTGAATCCAGAAGAAATGCTTCATTTATTATAATGGTTTGTAAGAAAAGTTTGCAGATACTGCAGAGGCCCGAGGCTGATCCTTTACACTCTTCCTCTGTGCTTAGTGAAGCATTACAAACTTCTGGCCCAGGGATTAGACATAACTAGCAACTCTGGGGGAATATCACAGGAATTTTGTGTGGCATTGTCATATATTTGATTGCATTCCTGAATAAAAAACTCTATTTTAAAGTATAAATGTAAATCCTAGTGGTGATATGGAAGTAAGGCGTGTTTTTTCTATTGTTAAAAGCTTAAACATTTAAAGATGTGATGGAAATTGGGAACAAAGAGATGAAGGTAATCTAAAGTATGCTCATTAATGATTAAGGCAGCAATGAAGGTGAACAAAAAATATCCTGCATGAACAGCATAGGTAGTCTGCTTTCTAAAACCTGGCATAAGACTGGGATCAGAAATGTAGATACATAAAAATTTCCTGGCCATATTTGCTAGGGAAATATTTGTAGAAAATTTTTATCTACCAACCAGCTAGCAGAGTTTTTGTGTAACTGCAGAAGTAAAATAAACTGTATAAACACAGAGTTTGTGTATAATTATGATTAGCTTTTGGTGCACAATAATGCAAAATGTAGTGGTTAAATAAGTATATTAAATACTACTTTGATACATAAAAAACTTTTTTTCTTCATTTTCTTCCAAAGTCCTCTGTTCCTTCCAGTTCCCCTCAGTAAGTTCTCCTCAGATGACTTAAGTGATCTTTGACAGTATTATTGCTATTTATCAGGTCTGGTATAGGATAGTACTTTTGCTTGTTTTTTTGTTTTGTTTTGTTTTGTGCCTCTTTCCCTGTTTCCACAAATTCATGACTCAAACACAGCTTACACCAAAAAATCTCTGTAACTGTACATACTTACATGGAGGTTTTTCTTCAAGTATTTCAGATGTGTTCTTAAACAGAACAAGTCAGCAGGGAAATAGAAGGCCTGCTGTTTTGTACAGCTGTCGTAAAGCTGAATCATGAAGTTTTCATTTGGTTACTCCCAGATGGGCATTTTAAAAATCTACTTCAAATTCTATCTACATTTTTAATGAATAAAATAATCACATTGGCAGAGTGTCTGGAATCTTCGCAGGTGTCATCTGAGACACTCAGCTTGCCAAAATACAATTTCATTGGTTAAAAAAATGTCAGTCTTAAACTTACTTCTTCAGAAACTGTTACTGGCTAATGATTATGCCACTTGAAAAGTGCATTTGGGAACATCTAGTAAACTGCTTATGTTTCAGAGCAACTGTTTGTGCTGATATGTATTTGCAAAATTTCAGAAGTGGAGACCCACATCTTGAATAAGATGGATTAGAGACTTTGCTATTAAAGAAGAACTGGCCATGCCAGATATGTTCAGCAGAAATTGGCATATAACCGACTACTGCTAGAAGATAAATACTGAGAAGAAATATTAGTCTCAATTTTAGCCAGGGTGAAAAAGAGAGCATCTTGCTTGGCCTTGAATCTTGGGAAAGGTGACTTTTAACCTGTTTTCTAATATGGAAGTGAATTTATTTATTAAAGATGACTAAAGTAGCTATTTACTTATTCACTCCTACAGAAGTGAGCTAACTACCAGACCATAGGGAAAAAAAAGCATAAAAAGTTTGCAGGAGGGGAGGAAAAGATGTTTATCTTCTTCAAAGAAATCATCTTCAGGAGGAAGCAGGGCTATAAGTAGCTTTGCAACCATGGACTTCAGAAGAACCCACTTTGACCTCTTCTGAGACTTACTTGGATGAATCGCATGGACTAGGAACTTTCAGGGAAGGAGGGCCCAAGAGAGCTGGTTAGTATTCAAACATCACTTTCCCCAACCTCAAGATTGGTGCATCCCTATGAGTAAGAAGTCTGGGACAGGAAGCCTGAATGGATAAGCAAGGAGCTCCTGGCAAAACTCAAACAAGGGAAGGTACTATACTGAATGTGGAAAAAGAACAGGTCCCTTGGGAGGAATATAATAATGTTGTCAGGAAATGCAGGGATGCAGCAAGGAAGGCTAAGGCGCATTTGGATCTAGCAAGGGACATTAAAGACAACAAGAACAGCTTCTTCAAATATATCAGCAGCAACAGGAAGCAAAAGGAAAGGAACACATGGGTCAGCTGGTGAATGGGATGGGTACCCTGATTATGAAAGCCACAGAAAAAGTAGAGTTACTGACGTCCTTCTTCGCTTCAATGTTTACCAAGTGCAGCGCTCTGGAATCCCAGACTTGCTGTGGGTAGAGGAAGTAGACAAATCTGACACTCACAAATCCACAGCCCCTGTTGAGATGCTGTCATGGAACGAGTAGAGGTGGGGATGAGTGCACTTCACTCATGTGAAATAAATGGTAATAGGTTTTATTGATAATGACAATGGTTTCATAAGATTCTATGGCACCGTCATTAGTTACTGCATGGAGGTTCAAGATACACACAGAATTATGAAGGACACCCTCCTGTTGGGTCACGAGGATCAGATTGGACCCCCTTGCTTTCCAAACTCCGTCTGAGAGGAGTCTGTGTGCAGCTGGATCCAGTCCTAGTTCCAGACTTGGTCAACGGTTTATGACTAAGGGATTTGTGCACAGTTACAAAGTAAAGTTCACAAGTTCAGAAAGAGAGTGCTCTGTAGTCACTTACCATGAACCTGTAGTGGCAAGAATCTCTTAGCCCTGAGGAGTATCCTTGAGAGGTGTCCCTACTCGAAGGGAGATCCTGGAGTGCAGCTCACTGCAATTCAAGGAGAGCTCAATAGGCTCTCAGGCTGTCCCCATATTCATGGGATAAGATGACTGACTTATATTCATTCTTTCATTTCAGCAATGACTGTTGGCTGGTGTGCGCACAATTAGCCATATCTCCCCATCAGGATGCAGTAATCAGGACTATTATTGATGGTTAATGTCTGCATGAGGGAAGAAATCAGAGAGGCAACTACCAGGATCAGATAATGTGGTAAGTAGCACCTCAATAGGGCTACGTGTAAGAAGTCAGGTTGAGCTGGGGAAGGAGCACATCCATCACAGATGCACCCAAGGGAGCTGCATGAGCGGATGTAATTGCTAAACCACTCTCCATCATCTTTGAAAGATCCTGGAGAATAGGGGAGGTGCCTAAGGATTGGAAGAAAGCCAGTTCTTAAAAAAATGGCAAGAAGGAGGACCCAGGCAACTACAGGTCAGTCACCTCCATCCCTGGAAAAGTCATGGAACAGCTATTGCATCTAAGCATGTGGAGGACAAGATGGTGCTCTGGAGTAGTCAGTATGGATTCACTAAGGGGACACCATGCTTAACCAACATGAAAGCCTTCTATGATGCAGTACTTGCCTGGGTAGATGAGGGAAGAGCAGTGGATGTCATCATCTCAACTTCAGCAAGGCTTTTCACACCATCCCTCACAGCATCCTCCTGGGCAAGCTCCAGAAGTGTGGGTTACATGAGTGGACAGTGAGGTGGATTAACAACTGGCTGGATGGCAGAGCTCACATGGTTGTGAACAGTGGTGCAGAGTCTAGTTGAAGTTCTGTAGTTAGTGTGTCCCCCGGGAGTCAATCCTCAGTCCAGTCCTGTTCAATTTATTCATCAATGACCTGGATGAAGGCACAGAGTGCTGCCTCAGCAAGTTTGCTGATGACACCAAACTGGGCAGCTGATACTCCAGAGGGCTGCACTGCCATCCAGAGGGACCTGGACAGACTGGATGACTGGATACTGAGAAACCTTATGGAATTCAACAAGAGCAAGTGCACGGTCCTACACCTGGGGAGGAATAGCCCCAGACACCAGTACAGGCTGGGGACTGACCTTCTGGAGAGCAGCTCTGCAGAGAAGGACTTCGGCGTCATGGTGGACAACGAGTTGACTATGAGGCAGCCCTCGTGGCCAAGAAGGCCAATGGGGTCCTGGGGTACATTAAGAGGCCACATCTGGAGCACTGTGTCCAGTTCTGGGCCCCACAGTACAGGACGGTCATGGATCTACTGGAGAGAGTCCAGTGCAGGGCCACGAGGATGATCAAGGGCCTGGAACATCTGCCCTATGAGGAAAGGCTGAGAGAGCTGGGCTGAGCTGAAGAAGAGGAGGTTGAGAGGGGAAGATAGATCAGTGAATATAAATACCGTAAGGGAGAGAATGAGGAAGACGGGACCAGCTTTTTTCAGGGGTGCCCAGCGATAGGCCAAGAGGAAATGGCCACAAACTGAAGTACCAAAAGTTCCACAGGAACCTGAGGAAAAATTTCATGACAATAAAGGTGACAGACCACTGGAACAAGTTGCCAAGAGAGGTTGTGCAATCTCCTTCTCTGGAGATATTCAAAACTTGCTTGGACGTGACCCTGTGCCTCATGCTCTAGGTGACCATGCGTGTGCAGGAGGGTTGGACTAGATAATCTCCAAAGGTCCCTCCCAACCTTAATATGATAACTCATAACTCATAAACTAATAACATATAATTTTATGTTGTTAGTTAGCAAAATAAAATGATTTGGGAGGCTAGAAAAAGCAATAAGATACTGGAATTACAAAGATAAATGGAACACAGTAAGGGAGGGGCATTAAGTTGTGCTTTAGATAACTTTTACTGTATTTTCATGTACAGAAACCCCTAGGAATGGTTGACTAGAGATTTTGTTTTATAATCTACTTATTTTACTGCATTGAGTGCTGGAATCTCTTAATATTATTTTCACAAAGATACAAGGTAAATCAGAGTTATTTGATGAAAAAGTCTTTAAGAAAGGCATATTAGGAAAACAGAAACATAGCAAAGTGACAACTGAGTAGAATGTTTAAATGTCATTTAATTTTATTGCTACCTAAAATATCTAAGTCTGATTTGACAACACTTAAGCTTATTTTCAGATCTTCTGATTGTTCTTTTACTTGTCAAAGCAAAAGCATGAAAAATGTCTTTTTTTTTTTGATTAACCTATGATTAGCCTTACTTTCTATCCTACTTCTGATGAAACATCAGAACTGAAAGCATTACATCAAAAATGAGAAGGGAAAGTTCAAATGTTTGCAGAAGGTAATGAACGGTATTATAATATCACATGCAAGTGATAATTTGAGTCTTCATTGTTTGTAAAATATCAGAATGAATCTTCTTTTACATTCTATCCTGAATGTTGATTGGGATCTTTTTGTCTGTGTCTTGTTTTTATCTTGTTTTGTTCTGTTTTTCTTTCTTTCTTTCTTTTGTGGCAATTTATTGCTGACAATTCATTCCTGGTAAGAAAGACAAGCTGATGGTTAAGTCCATGTAACTGACATTTCATTACTGTAATTCCCAAAGATATTTTAAGCTAATGCCCCCTCCTGTATAATGTGTGTCAGTACTAAAATAAAATAAAATTATAATAATCCTTTGGTATAATCATTTACCATCTGTCTCTGTCATCTACCTAATTGCATTGAATGATCTCATCTCTTGACAAATGAGGTCAGGTATAAAAAACCTGCATTTTTTACATGTTCATTTTCATAAATACTAATCATTCAACACAGAGATTAAAAATGGCCTTGTCACCATTGAATATGCATTTAAAGTAAATATCAGAAAATAGGAACACTACTGGTGGATGCTGATTTGACTGGGTTAGGTCCCTGTCTTCTCTTTTACTTTCAATAAATCACAACTGCTGCTATATCCTCTGTATAGATTTAAGTCTGCTTGTCTTTGTAACAACTGACAATTGCACTGTCAGTAAAGTTAACATAAGCAAAAAGGCTTGATTGTAAGTTTCTGGCCTAAAAACACATGTGTAACTGTTGATAAGATTCACAGATAAGAATCGTATCTTCCCTCGTGGCAACAAGATAGTCTTACCAACCAAGTGTGTTAAAGCAGCCCATTTTCTTTGCATGGATTGGATTTCCTCTCTCTTACCCTGTCACATTCCTCTCCCTGCAGGATCTGGTAAGTTAGTTTTATATCTTTGTGTTTCTTTCCTGTTCCAATTGGTTTTAGAAATTGTAAGCTAATGGCTAAAATATATATTGTGATATATGCTGGGTTGCTTTGCTCCATTGACATGAGGCTTAATCCAAAATTTTGCCAACAAATCCTGTAATGCAGTAGCTTGGATTTACACTAGTCAGACTGTGGCTGACAGCGCCCAGTTGTAGCACAGCTTTAAGAGGCTAGACATACACTGAACAGAGTGTAAAAAAAAAGCCTGAAACAATTTTTTACTATAATTAGTAAATAGGCTTCAGGTGATATATTTTGGTTCAGGCTCCCATAAGCCAGTGGAACACCAGTCCTGGTAGTTCTCTGTGTCTATTGAGCCGAGGGGGTTTGGGCAATCCTGGGTCAGAGGACCCTAACTCCTTTCAGGAAGGATCCAGCCGTGACACATGGAAGTTTCAACTGTGTCAGTTCCTGCCCATGGGGAAACCCATCAACATCTTGGTGCCTGATCTGAATTATGGGTTAGGAAAAAATAAGTGGGCTGAGGCCACTCTGTTCCTGCCTCGTGACATGGCCAGTCAGGGGACTGTGGTTGTGTGCTCTCCCTGGAAGTTTCCCTGACCAAGTGGGTGAGAGCCACCTTGCAGCCAGTCTCTGCCTCGATTCTGCATAGACTTGCATGCCACCACGCGCTAGTATGAAGCAAGGTGGGATGTATTCACTTGGATTGGGGCGTATTCGCTGCAATCTTAACTTCTGACTTCTCAACACATTCAAACTACTTCATTAATAAACTAAAATGAAGCAGCAAGACTACATTTAAGAGTAGTTTCCTAGAGGAAAGACTGTTAGGAAGTTCTGTGGCAATGCAAAACAACCACTGATACTTCTTTAGAGTCAGAGGCTCTAGTATTGCCTTTTTCAAAAGAAATAAGGGAATTGCCCAGAAAGGCCAGAGATGTGACTTTGTGCTGACTTTAGAAACCTTGATTTGTTTTTTTTTTCAGTTGCATTATCTTTTTCGAAAATGGTGGGACCTTAGAGCTGATATCTGCTTCTTTTCAGCTGGAAGGAGTGGAAGGTGTAAAAGAAAGCAAGAGAAGAAATTTGGGAAGTTTTCTTAGGTTGTAAAACATAAGCAAACTTGTGAACTTTCTATTTTGCTCTTTTACAGCTCATTTTTTATTATGTCACATCGTTTTTACAGTCCCTATTGTCTGTTTTTTTTTTTTTTGTCTAAGGATAGAGGTATACTGGGTATAGTAAGATTTACTTGCTATTCCTTGAGGAAGTGCCTCAAAACTGTAGTATCTTAAGTAGATGATCATTACCATATCAGATATGGCAATATGCAAAAGAAATGACAAAGTGCTCTGCTCTGCTTATGCTTAGATATGCAAAACTGACTTTTATCCTGCAACACACTTATTACTGTTGAAACTAGGCTATGTTTGGCTCTGCACAGCAAAGATCTATTGTGATAATGTTTGGCCTTGGAAATGGTGCTGATGGGCGCATTTTGCACATCAAGTTGTTTAGAAATGCTGTGTCACAGGAGGATAATTTTCAATTTGGTTTGGATGAGAATTTTCTGGTATCATAAAGTTTTACAATACCGAATTAACTGGAGGCCATAAGTGATGTTTGTAAACCAGGCCAGTTTCTTAACTTTTGCCCCAGGTTAAGGAAGCTTAGGCTTGAGAAGCATTTGTAGTTGCTCAAGTAACACTTCTAATTTCATTGAAAGCTCCTGTAATGCAGGAATCATTCATGTGCTTGGGTCATCAAATATAACTTCCACACCCCAAAAAGATAATTTAGCAAAATTAAGGGATCAGTATCCTTGGAGCAAATTTTCTCCTTAAGGAAACATGACATCTGGAGGTCTTAAAGATTTGCATCTCTGTCTTTAGGAATGGAGAGTCTCAATATTTTGTAAAACTGAAATCATTTTAGAATCTTCAGCATATATTGCAAGAGAAAGTTTGTGAGTCTTATGTCCTGAACAACGATCCATTCGTTGATTCCCTTGTTTATTCTGTTTTATTGTTTACTGTTGCAGAGTAGGTAGGCTCGTACAGGAAAAAATACCATTTGATCACTGGGTGAAATGATTGTTAAGTAGCTCATTAATCAGTGTGAGATTTTGGATAAAAGACACCACGATGTGATAAATATCTATTCTTTCTAACCTTGACTTTCAATCAAGGTAGCAAAAGAGGAAGAGAATGCAACTTCATCAAAAGAATGTACTATACTGTATTATAAACATTGAAATGCAGTGCAAATAATAATAATAATAATAATAATAATAAATCATTGTCATGACTACAAAAACTCCCATTAATCTTTTGTTTCTTCAGTAGATTTGTTTTCTAGGTTATCAATTTGATTTCTTAACAGATTACAGTCTTTAGTATCCTCATTTAGAATAATGTTCTGTACATCAGTCAATTTGTCTGAGACATGGCATTTCTTTTAAGGTGAAAGGAAGTAGTTTCTTTCCTGATGACTTCAGAATAACCTTCAGTAAAGGGAAAGTAAAGACAAGTTTCCTTATAGTCAAGATACTCAAAGTATTGTTTAAAGTTGTAGTGGAACTGCAAAACCCTCACATCTTATTTCAGTAATGGTACAAAGATCTGTGAGTGCCCTTTGATTTGCTGAGCAATTAATAGGTCCTGACCCTCAGGACCGCTGTCTGTGAGCAAAGGGCATCATCAAAACCTGCTTAATGCAGAAATGAATTCTTACTCAGAGGAGGCTGGACATTAGCCTCATGCTCTGGCCTGGTCATGATTTAATGTAGATTGTCTATAAATTGAAAACAGCTTTTATATATACATATATATTCTATATATACATATATACATATATATCACCTGGTATTTTTGGGGCATTTTTCCAGCATCATAATTGCAGTGTTAGTGTTTCATGAGTATGCTAAATTAGAGAAGTAGAGAGAAAAGGAGAGCTGAATCCTTCTTACTCACATCATGACACTAGCTCTAGTGTATCTGAAACAAATAAATTTTCAGAAGTGTGAAGTCTAATGATTTAGCATTTAACATATGATTATTCTTTACTTATCAGTGTCACAACTGAAAAACAAGGAAAATAGTCATACTTTATGCCATTTAATTCTACTGCGTCTTGTAATGACTTTGCCCTCTTACTTTTCTAGCATTGTCAATAGCAAGTCCCTTGCAAAAATGTATGAGCGATTTTTGTTACATACCTTCAAATATATTAGAAAGTTATTTTTTGTAGGACTGATACTTTCTGAAAATCATATTCCATATAGAATGCTAGACTGAATAAATATTTGCTAATTTATCTTGAACAACTGCAGTAATTTGCCATGGGAAGTTGTTCCCTTTCTAAACAAAAGATGGCCAGCTGTGACAAGGAGACAGAGGCTTTCACTCCTTCGTGCTCATATGTAGAGTGTCCTGAGACATTAGAGTTAAGGACTATGTATTTTCTCAGGTAAGGATATCTTTATTTTAGTATTCTTACATGCTTCAATTGTCCTAATGGCATCAAATCTGTATCAACACAGTTGGAATGACTTTCTGAAAAGCAAACATTTTAGTTTCTCACTATCTGCAGTAAATCTTGAAAGCTCTGTTTAATAAGGAGTGTGTATAATATGCTTAAGCAGCAGAATCATCATAAGGTCTTGTGACTTTCACAAGTACATTGTTTTTCTCTAAAATACTTGGAAGAAGGATTTATCAACCAAAAGTACTGAGTGCTGATACCTCAATGTGACTTGCAGCTCTGATAATAATAGTGTATTATCTATGCTAATATTATAGAACTGGTGACAGAACCATGGAACTTGGCTTTGCTCTTTACTTATGCAGCCTAGAAAGATTATTTGCTTTGAGACTACGAAGGACTGTGAGGAATGGCTTCATTTGAGGGCAGTTTTGAAAGATGATTGATACTTGTCCTTGCTCGTGGAGAATTGTAAGTGATCATTCAGGGTCTAGTCCTCTGATTGTGGCTAACCTCTCAAATGGTGCAGGAGGTAAATTTCCAGTTTTTCAAGATGTGGAAAGGCATGTGTATTCAATTAAGTAAAGCTCTTCTGTTAGAAAACTTTAGGGAGCAGGACTTGGGGTGATTAACTTGTTTGTGAATTAGAATAAATTTATTGAATAAGTTGCTTTGAAATTTCAGAATGAAGCTGAGGTTAATAATTTTTTTTATTGCAGATCAGAATGAAATAATTGAAGGAATTGCTTTTGATGTCTTGTGAAGGAGCCTATTCTAATTAATTTGTTTTATTGCAAATAAGAATGAAATTAGTGAATGGATTTGGTTATTTGGGGGATTAGCAGTAGAATTGATTGTCTCATTTTTAGAATCTTAAACATTGCTGAAAGGAATTAAATTATTAGATGAATTACATTTGTCTCTAATTGATCCTAAATAACAAAACATTCCTTTTCTTTGTAACTGAAGATACTGTAACTGAATTACTGCTTTTGGTTTTCTGATGGTATGGACTTGAGGTGAGTGACTTGAGCAGTGAGGGTGAACATGAATCCAACTGATTTTTTTTTCAACAAACCCCTTTTAATGTGATATATAAAAAAATTTTCTTGAATAAGTTGGTTGCTTGGTTTTACATTTGCTTTTTAAGATACTGTAATCACAATTGCCACAGTTTAAATCATATGTGTGATAAAAGGGAACACTATCTAGAGACAGAGCTATCCATTTTTTCATTCATCAAATCTACAGAAAAAAAATCAGATCTTCTTTCTGTCTAAGCGTTTTTTTTTTTGTATTGAGTATAAATCAGCTCACATTTCTGTAGGGAAGGATTTCAAGCATAATAAACTCAAGAGAGGGGACGAAAGAACTATGGACTAGGGGAAACAGAAATATAAAACCCCGTCGCCGTTCTTATCGCCGCGTAAAATAAAATAAGCAAAGGAAGAACCTTAGGGCCGCGCCCGGGGCGTCCCCCGCACTGCCCTGAAGCCCCCCCATCTTCGCGCGTCCTTTGATACCCCCGCGACCCACAGCTTTATTCCTCCCTCGCCCCTGGGAGTGAGGCCCTCCCTTACCACCTCCTTGAATCTTCGCAGGGACTGCGAAGCTCAGCTGTTCCGCTGGAGGCACCAGGCAGGTTGCGATCTCGCAGGCCTACCGGGAGGCGTCAACCCGTCTGCCGCGCTGCCGACCCGATACGAGTCCACGCGAAGCCGGCACGGAGTTCAAACCAAGTCAATCAAACAGCCACCAATCACCAACCACCATGAGCCACTTTATTCATGTGAACAGGACATTTATAGGATTTATGAGGGGAGGAGAGAGGGGAGGAGAGAAGGTGGGAACTGTTTCGGAGCCGATGCCCATTGGTCGGGGACCCGTTGCTGGGCGGGCGGCCAGGAGCAGCAAGCTGCTCCTGGCCCCCACCTCTGGGGTTCCAGACCCTTCTAGAGGGTGTCCTGCTGCACGTAGGCGGCCCAGGTACCCCTAGTGCGCAGGCGCACCCTCTGGGGGGTTACACAAAGGACACCTTGATGGACAGGTACCCCCCTGTACATGTTCACACTGGGCATGCTCAGAGCCCAGGTCACCCAAAGGGGCACCATTATCCCCTATGGGGACCCTGGCCTCTATTCTGTCTCCCAACAATAAACAGTGACAATGTCTTTACTGGGGTAGTGGAATGTGCAGCTCTGTAACTGTAAAAACGGCTCTGTAAACTGTAAAAACTGCATAAACCACTAGGCCTGATTAAAGATACACCACCAAAGAAATGTTATGGTTATAAGCATGTTAAATAATTTTTTGTACCAGCTCAGATATTCAATGTCAATGTGTTGTGTAACTGTTCTTCCGGAAATTACCACTCTTAGCTTCTGTTTTTATTGAAGAAATTTCAGAGTGCTATTTACATTAGTAAGGTTTTAAAAAGTGTCATATCTTTACTGTGAAAGTAGTGTTATGACAATACCCAAGATACCTTAAAATACAAAAGAAGCCTGAACAATTAATGTAGAAATTAAAAGGGACTATATCCCACATGTGCAATGATTACCCTTGAAAATTGATAATTATATTTTGTAACTATATTGTCTACAATGCAAGGAAGAAAAATTGGAAATAAAATTCTTGTATGTATGTTTACTTAAGGCATGAAGCTTTCAGAGAGAATGACTTTTAGTTGATATATGTCGTTATCAGACCAGAATGAGTTTTGGAAAGCACGGGCTGAAAAACAGATTTTAAAGCTTTCAAATATATAGTTATGACCAGCCACCTTGTATCTAATACTTATTAATTACTTATTAACAGCATGCTATTGACCTATATCCTGTATCTATACAGATTCTTTTATTCTTTTCTTTTTCTTCCATGAAGTTCAGATGCCCAGCAAAGCTATCTTAGTCCTTAAACACCTGTACTGGTCCTATTTTTAATTCAGTGGTCACATTAGTATAAGATTTTGTGAAGAATAATGAAGAGTAGAAAAGTAAAGACTTTTACTAAGAGAAATTCCTAGGAAGTTTTGGGAAGTGCCTGGAGAAAGTACAAATGCAACCTTGTCCTCTTTTTGATCTTTGAACCATCCACCATTATTCACTTTCAGAAGCGGGATAGGATGGAGCTAAGTATATCTTGGATGTGACTCAGTACAAACTGGAAGTATAAATAACCTGGCTACTCAAAAAAGCTTTTAGCTTTCTGAATAGTTTGGTAGCTCTGGCCCTGTTTTATTTATAATAGTTAACCAAGAGGGCTAGGTCAGTTGCTCTATCGGCTTGTTGGAAGGTGTCTCAGTAACACAAATGATAGATGTGATTGAAATGTCTCATGAGTTGTATTTCATCTTGGGTTCTGACCATATAATATAATCAAGTTGTTGAATTCATTAATCACATTAAAGACTTTGCACCTTAACTCTGTGGGCAATTGACAAGAATGGAAACTGAGACCTTATTTTGCCTTTTTCTTCATGAAGTTATACAAAATGCATATTGACTTGATCTAAGTAAAAAACTTTATTGTGGTCCCTGGACTGTAGACCGTCTCTCAACTCTACTATTTTAGATTAATTCTGATTAATTTTTTCTTTCTTAGTGTCCCTCACTTGCTGATGAAGCTAGATGTATCCACCAAGTGTTATAAATGCAGAAGGAAAAAAGTATTACATCCATAGGAGGAGGATTCGAGAGGATCCAGACAACTACAGACCAGAGAGCCTCACCTCTGTCCCCGGAAAAGTGATGGAACAGCTCATACGGACCGTTGTCTCCAGGCACATGGAGGACAAGAAGGTGCTCAGGACTAGTCAGCATGGATTCATGAAAGGGAAATCATGCTTGACTAACCTGATAGCATACTATGATGGGAAGACCAGCTGGATAGATGAGGGGAGAGCGGTGGATGTCATCTATCTTGACTTCACCAAGGCTTTTTACACCATCCCTCACAACATCCTCCTGGAGAAGCTCCGGAGGTGTGGGCTGGATGAGTGGTCGGTGAGGTGGATTGGGAATTGGCTAGATGGCAGAGCTCAGAGAGTGATAATCAGTGGTGCAGAGTCTAGCTGGAGGCCTATGTTGAGCGGTGTCCCTCAGGGGTCAGTCCTTGGTCCAGTCCTGTTCAATTTATTCATCAATGACCTGGATGAAGGCACAGAGTGCTCTCAGCAAGTTTGCTGATGATACCAAACTGGGAGGAGTAGCTGACACTCCAGAGGGCTGCGCTGTTATCCAGAGGGACCTGGACAGACTGGACAACTGGGAGGTGAGAAACCTCATGAAATTCAACAAGGCCAAGTGCACAGTCCTGCACCTGGGGAGAAATAACCCCAGACACCAGGACAGGCTGGGGATCGACCTGCTGGAGAGTAGCTCTGCAGAGAAAGACCTCGGCGTCATGGTGGACAACAGGTTGACCATGAGGCAGCAGTGTGCCCTCGTGGCCAAGAAGGCCAATGGGATCCTGAGGTGCATTAAGAGGAGCGTCTGCAGCAGGTCGAGGGAGGTGATCCTGCCCCTCTACTCAGCCCTGGTAAGGCCACATCTGGACCATTGTGTCCAGTTCTGGGCTCTCCAGTACAAGAGGGATGTGGAGCTGCTGGAGAGAGTCCAGCGCAGGGCCACGAGGATGATCAGGGGCCTGGAACATCTGCCCTATGAGGAGAGGCTGAGGGAGCTGGGCGTGTTCTGCTTGGAGAAGAGAAGGCTGAGAGAGGATCTAATCAGTGTGTATAAGTACCTCAAGGGGTACTCAAGTGAGGAGGATGGGACTGGCCTCTGTTCAGTGGAGGCCACGGACAGAACCAGAGGAAGTGGCCACAAACTGAAACATCAAAAGTTCCACGGGAACTTAAGGAAAAATTTCTTAACAGTGAGGGTGACAGAGCCCTGGAACAGGCTGCCCAGAGAGGTTGTGGAGTCTCCGTCTCTGGAGATCTTCAAGACCCGCTTGGATGCAGTCCTGTGCCACGTGCTCTAGGTGGCCCTGCATGTGCAGGGGGGGCTGGATTAGATGACCTCTAGAGGTCCCTTCCAACCTTAGGCATTCCATGATTCTATGATTCTATGATAATCACTATCTCTTATTCAGTGTACTTATGCATTGGTGACATTAGAAAGACGAGGGGCAGGCTGTGGGCAGGGGATTATCTTTTGTGACATGGAAAGAGAGTTTGTAGACCTGGGAAGCAGAGGGCCCATGACATCTTTTTGTGAAAATACCTCCTGACAAATAAACAAAGAAGCAATGAAAGCTCTATATCCTGATTCACATGCAAAACAAAAATAATAAAAAAAATTACTGAGAAAATAATATCCCAGATGTTCAGAATATGCAAGGCTTTATAATTTAAGAGATAAAAAGAATCTATGCAATTAACTAAGTACAAAATTAAACTAAGAAAAGCTAGGCTAACTTTAGAATTGGCATCTGCTTATGATGGATATTTTTCTTAAGAATACGCTTAAACTGAGAAAAGCCTCCTTAATGCTTACTCTTTGTCTGTTGCAGAATTTGGCCTCGGTAAACTGATCCGTCCTTTACCCAGACTGTTGTTGCAAAATGGATTAAGATCGAGAGTATGTCTCTCTGATTTTCAGACAGAGATTACATATTCTGAAACAAAACACAACAACACAAAATAATGGGGAAAAATACACAAAAGAATGCCTGGCATTGCTAGATTGGTATCCTGTGATTCAAATGTGCTTGAACTGCCATTACTTTTTCTTCATTTGCATGTAAATGACAATGAGTTTGGCTCTGCTGATGCTGTTCATGAAATTCTCAGCATTCGTCACAAGTCCTTGAATTTTCAGATCTCTTAGAAGTGGTTTAGGGTTATATTTTTGGTTCTGTAATTTGTATCCACTAAGTGTTATGGTCAAATAGGCTCATTGACACACAGCTTCAGTTTCTTCAATATAAAGTTAAGGTGATCAAAAGTAATGGGATGACAACATAAGAACTTTCCTTTCTTATTCTTTGAGTACTATTCAGAATACTATACACAAAATTCTTAACTTAAGCAGAACTATAGGACATATTTCAGCACTGCCAACCGTTGCCTCGAAGGAGCCCTGGCATTAAATATCGATACAAAGTTGTGTACAATAACAAGCTGAGAACAACCTTAGCATATAGCTAAACTCAAGATTTGTGATTATCTTTGATTAGTGATTTGATTAAGGAGTTTGGTTAATTAATAGAGAAGATGTGTTAGTTTTGATCTAAGTGGAGAAATAACTGAAACAAAGTAGGACTTCTACTTTAAACTTAGTTGTTACAAACTCTCCTCCCAGATGTGCATAAGGGATGCAGAACTACATGTTCTATCTAGGACGGTTTAATTTGGGATGACTAAGCCTGCAGTTGCTCAGTTAAGTTAAAAAAAAAGTCTTACGCACTTGGATGGGCATAAAACGTGATAGAGTTTGCCATATTGTAAGTAAGTAGTATAGTAAATAGAACAGAAGAAATTATTTACATGATGAACAAATTTTCAATCCAGAAGAATATTAATATTGAAGAAGAGAAGCACAGTAGCTAAAATTCACCCAAGGATGAATAGTTTGTGTCATTAGTTCTATTTGCTAATGACACACCAGACAGAACCAGCTTTCAGTGTATTTTCAGACTAATGAGTATAAAAAATGAGTAAGTGAACACTGAAATTCTTAAGAAATGTTTTGGGATAAAAACTTCGAACCAACTTGCACAATTATGTAATGAAGTCAAAAAGTCTATTTTTTTGTTTTTGTTTTTGTTTTTTTGTTTGTGTTTCTTTTAAGGTTGTTTCACACATCATACATCTTTCCTATTATACAAGATTATATATAGTCCATGCTGTGCTATTATTTAAAGATGCTAACTGGGGTTGATCTGTAGCTATTTCCATACTGATCAAAAAGCGTCAGCATAAGAGAATAATCAACAGGGGATATCTTCAAGAATTAAGGAAATAATTGCTACTAGTTAATTTTGGAGAAGATGAGGACAAAAGCATCACCTGCAGCTATTTGAGACTTTGTCTAAGAAAATTAAAACTGTACAAGCAAACCTAACTTAAATTAGTTTTACTTACCTTGATATATCCAATGAAAGTAAATATTTTCCTGTAGAAAAAAACAAGAACTGTCGAGCAATTGATAACTGAATTAGCTGAAGGCCTCCTCTACCTTGCAAAACCTGCATATCTGCCTTGCACAGAGCATGTTCCTCTCCCTGGGTTTAGCAGACCAGCAAACACCTTCCCTAGAGGAGGAAAAAGAGGCCTGTGCAAGAGATTTTTTTTTCTCAATTTATTCTATCTAATGGACTAATGAAACCTTCTGGGACTTGCCATGGACAAGTCTTTACAGTATAATGAATATTTGCATAAAGATAAAAAACTAAAATATTGAGATGCCTCTGTAGTAAGTCCCACAAGTACAGTTTAGAATTTGGATACGTAACTGTCTAACTGTTATGTGTCTTGAATATTGGAGGTTTCCTTTGCTTTGCAGATAATTAAACCATCAATGCTATCTGTGTGGGATAAATATTAATACTTTCAGCATTAGTATTAAAGAAGAACAGATTTTTTTTTCTGACCAATTTTATCCTCAGACTGATCCTGTTTTTGTTAATCCCTTTAATAACTTTTTTTCCTTTTTTCCTTTTCTACTTAACAAACTTCTCTTCAAATATCACATAGCATAGTAGCTGTGTTAAATTGCCCTGCTCACTGCTTTTGGTTGCTTTTCTGATCCATAGATTGATTCAGGTCTATCATCTGTGTCTTCTCATATGTAGCAAGAGTCACACCTGGATTAATATAACTTGATCTAGGTGGTCAAGGAAAGACTGCAATTTTCAAATAGGATTTAGTAGAAAGGATTTTGCAAATGGTGCCTAAAATATTATAGACACATAGTTACATCTCCAACTTTTGGGAAACCTTCTTTTTGTTGTATTGTACCTACCGTGAGATCAAACTAGGGAGTTTCCACTAGAATATAATTGTGTAGATGTCCCAAAAGATGTGATGAGTTTGAGACTAACACATATAAAATGTAGATAGGACCTATCTAGGGTGAGCTCTACTAGCTCGTTAATTATTTCTTCTATTGTTATTCTCTTGTTAATCATCATACTGTTTCTAGGTTAACATAGAAGCATAATTATTATTAGGTTGCTGACAGATATATAATGATTTGTATAAAGGAAATATAATCTTGTTTAACATACTCTTCAGTCCTCCTGTCAACAGCATTAAGATTTTTTCAACAGCAAAAATTCTGTCTTTTTTATATGCCATTCAGGGTAACTACTTAACTGAGATGTTGCTGTTTTTCATTAAAAAACTTTTAATATAACTTCAGTGTTTGAACTGTTTCATTTGCCTAAAATTAATGTGTTCATCTCACATTTTTTCATCCTTTTGTAAAGAAACATTTTATGGTATTGCTTCAGATTTTTAATTGAATTTTTATGTTGAGAGAAAAGCGATTTCCTTCTAATCCCATGAAGCTACAGCAATATGTTTGTCAGATACAATCTTTCTTTTATGCAGGAAACAAAAATTTAATTTGCTAATGCTTGTGCGTGTGTTTTTACTTACCATCATGAATAATAATAGGACAGCTCACAGTAATAAAGTTAAGCTGTATGTCAGTTTTTGTAAGACTGAAATTAGCAGAAGTCTTTCTGATCATTTTTTTTTTTTGAATACTGGAGAATCCTGTGCTTTTATTTTATTCTTAATTTATTTGCAATTCACATTCAAATGCTGGGAGCTAGAGGCTAAAACCTGCACCTGAAGTGAATTGCTATAAACAAAGACCCTAACAGTTCTGAAAGTCCTGTGATGCTTCTGATTGTGCTCTGTTAGTCAGCCATCTCATCTTTTTTCACTTGGCTTAGGAAGTATTCACTTTTATACAAACATTTTTATGGATTTTTATAAAGAGCACGGAGAAGTTCACATGTGCAAAGCCAGCTTCAGAGTGATACAGAATTCAGACAGTGCTTCTGGTTGCAGGGATCAAGAAGAGTAACCGTGACAGCCAGCAGTTGTGTTTCCACACTGAGTGCACAACCAGAAACACTCTCTGGGCCTGAAGAAAAAATGGAAGATAGGAGATGAGGGACTCCAACTGAAATATAATTAAACTTTATACATTATTCCATAGATTATATTATATATGTATGTATATATATGTGTATGCATTATATATGATACATATAATTAAATGCTTGTGCACATATATATGTATATACATGCACATACAAGTTAGCACCAAAGTAAAACACATGTGGGAACTATACTGCTTTTAGAGTGAAACTGGCCTTTTGCCAAATCATGCAGGATGTTCAAGAGACAACCTACTTTTGTTTTCCAACCAATTTTGTACTTAAAAGAGGCATTAGATATGAAGTTTGATGCAGAGGAGCTTTTAATAGGAAGAAAGATTCTGGATGATTGGACATTTTCACGCTTTTACAAGGGACTTTGTTAGATGATTTGGAATAAAAAATAAATTTATTAATGACTAGTTCATGCCTAATTATTCTTTTGTTACTGAGTTTAATAGCTTTCCTCTTTGGTCTTTGTGTCTCTGATACGTTTAGTTTTACAAGAAAAATTGCCAACAATAAGGACGCTAAACCCTTTTTTGTCTCTTTCTGGTACATAAAGTTTTTATTCATCATTCTAATAATCTTCATCTACAACTGCTACGATTTGTATTTCTCTTTCCTTGAATATAGACATCTGGACTGAAAACTGGATAAGGTAAGATACGAACTAGTTATATATAGTTTTGTATATAACTTCTACAGAAATATTTATCCTTTACATTTTGAAAAGATAGTAGAATTCTTTTATTTTTATCACGGCTATATTTCATGATCTGTCATTGTTCATGATCTGTAATAATCAAATACTAGCCTATTGTCGATGGAAGAGAATTTCAAGAGCTTTCTGAAAAATGTAAAAAATCTTTATTGTATGTCCACGACTTTGTATGCACTTTTATGCTATTGAATTTCATCATGTTGATCCAGCTTGATTCTGCTCAGCTTGTAACTTATGAAGCGTTAGTCCTTCTCTGTACATATTTACTTACGCATTCTGAGCACATGTAGATAACATATTTCACTAAATATTTTGTGAGCTGATGACAGAGGATGTAAGTTTTTTGTTCCATAAATTCTAAATAAAATTTGACTGAAGTCTGCCAAATGTGTATTTGATTTTTGTGCAGAATCTGCCAACATAATGTTAATATTAGTAAGGAAAAAAATGTATAATTAAAGTTTATTGTCAAATAATGACTTAAACATTCAAAACAAATATTAGAAATGAGATTTGGAGAGATGGTGGGATGAACTGCAGATGTATGCTTTACAGTATGCATGGTGTAAGAATTCAGTCTAGCATGAGCTGTTCTCTTATAGTTTGAATATAATGCTGGAATGGAAGCGACCTAGAATTTTGCCATATGCAGTTTTTGGAGAAGACTTTTTAATAGTACTTCTCTGCCCAACCCATATGGCTTGTTTGTTACTTTAAGAGATTACTGGAACCCCCATTAATTTGGGCTACAAAAATAGTGCTTTTAAATGTGTAAAATTCAGAGGTTTTTATTCATGCTTCCCTTTGTGTACATTGAAGCAAGCACTGAAATATTTTGTCCTTAATTATTTAAACATAATGTTTCTTAGAACCACTGTTTATTTTAAGTAAAATCAGCACTATCATCAGAATATAGTATTTAATGTGAACTCACTATGGTAATGTATTCTCTTTGAACAAGTGTATATTCTTTTATGAACATCTAGTTAATATAAGAAAATTGGTTTTGCTGTACCAGCTATTCTTTTATAAAAGCCTATATTCAGCTCTTCTCTAGTGTATTGTCTTTGCTTCCAAAGATGCAGCAGTGCTGTCAAGAGTAAAATCAATGACATGGATATGTTGGAAAGGTTGATCTACTGGTGTGCTGTTGAGCTTTGTGCAAATATATTTTTGGAGGTCTATAATCTGCAGTTGTTTCTTCTCAATACTCCTATCAGACAGGACAATATGATGTTTAATGCAGGCTGGTTGATGATACAGGTTGAGTATCCTCACTGTGCAGTTTGACCTGTGAGGTAATTTCTGAACTTTTGAAAATGTTTACATGTTCAGTAATTACAGGATTAACAGAACTAGTGTTTTTATGTGTAAAACTTAAGCAGATGATGAGAACTTGTCAATAATTAAAAATTTTGTGGTATGAAAATTGCATGTGTAAACTAATAATTATTGCTAGCTTATTACATTTGTTTTATGTATTTTCAACAATTTATGTAATTTCAACAATTTTTAGGGTTACCTCTGCAACAATCCAGATTAGTCTAAATGTATTAATATTTGCTTCACTGATTCTCTCCTCCTGCATGATTTTAAGATTATACTAATGCATATGTACCAGTAAACCAACTTCAACAACTTCACAAAAGAATTTTAATTCAAATTTTTAATGCAGTACTAATATGTATATGCAACCTGGTTTATGGCCATTGCCTTAATTCTTGAATGTAAAAGGGCTATATTTCAGCTGCAGATGCCTGAGGGAAAGAACTCCCTGCTACAATTTATCTCCAAACATCAGATGAAAAAAAAAACAAAACAAACAAGCAAAACTCTAGACTGTGCAGGGGGTGAGCAAAAAAGCTGAAAGCTTGCCATATTGCTATGAAAAGTGACAGGACCTTAAAACCACTTCTGACACAGGATGGGCTCCATCTCCTGCTGTATGCTTAACTCTTGAACATGACAAAATATGATTAGTGGCATTTAGAGAATTTTTAAGAAGTATAAAATAGCTTAGAAATTGTAGGTCTTTTATATGAAAGAACAGCAGCAGTCTTGGAGCAGTCTGATTCTGATTCTGTTTCAAGGGAGAGAAGGTGAATCCAAATGAAGCTGGATTAAAAAACACATCTGCTTGTTCTGTCTTGGTGTCTTAAATGTAAAGAAAGAAAATTGTTTTTGAACTCTACAAAAATGTAAATTGTTTTAACTTCTATAAGTGTAGCTAGTTACACACTTTGAAAGCATTTAGCTATCCTTCAATCTGTTACATTTTTAGATTCAATTAAAAGCTGTTTTTGTATTCAGAAATGCTACAGAATTGGTATTTTAAATGAGAGTTTTAAACTAAAATAAATAAGTCATACATAGCAGGAAGCTTTTTTTCATTAAAATTATACTAAAGTGTATGAATTTTTTTATTCTTTGCATCTTTAGGATGCAAAGATATGACTTTTTAGACATATTTACTTTATCAGTTCAGAACACAGGGAAAAGTGATACGACTCTTGCTAAATTATACACAGTAGTGGAGCTTTTGGGGACTACAAGGTAGAGCATGTCTGATAAGTAGATACAGGATAAAATTGCAAGGAACCTTGCAATGTCCTGTAATCTATCCTTCTGGCATGAAGAAGCAATAAGTACTCTTAGACAATCCTGTACTTTTTACCCTTTTTACTGTACTTGAACTGATTTAAATTTTGTCTCTGTTGTCCCAGGGGAGAAATATTCTCTTTTTTTTTTTTTCTTTAAATTAATACATATTATTGTATCATCCTTCAGTCTCCTGCAGAATAAAACAACCTGCAGCTGTAATCTTTCCTCATATCATGGCATTTTTTTTCTAGTACGTGTTTGCTTATGTCTTTCTTTAAGAGTTACACACAAAACTGAATTCGTATTCCAAATGATACTTTTGATTAATAAGTGTCTTACATGATAAATCTGTTGTTAGTACATCTGATGATAGCTACTTGCCATGAAAATTAGCAACAGTATCACACTTTTGGCTCTTATTCAGTTTTATGATCTTCTGTAAATCCTAGTTCGTTTTTACAACTCTTCCACCTATAAATGCCAATAAATGCTTGTCCTTCATTTCTGCAACTGTTAGTAATAACAGAAAATGATAAAAAATTCAGACTCCAGTCTGCACTCCAGGCAGACTGTTTAGATTTACTTAAAGCCCAGTTTTGTCCCTATGATACTAGCATTCATTATGCCATTGCTTATCTGTTTTTCTTTATTTTGATTTTTTATTGTTTTATATTATTACTTAAAAAAATACTAAGAATTGAGGGGCGAGATTCTTCTACTCAGTCATGAGAACTATTGCTGCCCATCACAATTCAAAGCTGAGCTCCCTGTGGTAGCACCTGGTCCTTTGATTACTATGCTTTGTAAAGCAAAACTTCATGTTGACTGACTGTAACACCCACTTGAGCAAAACATGCTCCAGAGACCAACCTGGACAAAAATGGATCCTTTACTGGCTGCTAGCACTGTGCCTTAGACTCCAACTAATTAAAACGATGGGTGGCAGGACTTGTCCTCATCATAATCGTTTTCTGTTCCTGCACTTCAGGGCCGCCCTCGTCACTTCTGTGTACCCAACAATTGCTGCTAAAAACAGAAAGGACATTCTGGGAGTGTATCCTTTCCTACCATTCTGTGCACACTTTATTCCCATGGAAATTGCAGTGTTCCCATCGAATTCATGTCCAGTTCTGGCAGCCAGTGCTCCCATCAAGGAAACATTATTGCATTGATTAACAGACTATCCAACACTCAATAAAACTCCATCTCTTAATTTGCTTTAATAACAAAGTGAATCTGTCTGTGACTAAAGAGGCAGCCAACTGCCACGTGCAATAATCATCCCGAGAGCACCATCCAGGGTGTGAAAGTCTAGATGGCTTTTAGCAGTGAGCAGAGATACCAGATGGAGCTGAGGTGGGCTCACTGTGGATGGAAGCTGCTCTCTTTTAGAGTTTATCCTAGCCATTACCTGTGTTTTGTGTTTACCCTGTGGTATGTGGCTGTGCTGACAAATAGATGCTGGCTGTACTACGTTTGATGCCTGCAGAGTTTGGCGTGATGAACCTTTCATTTGGATGGTAGTGCAGTTACCAAGGAAAAAAAAGCTGATGATGACTGTAAATGATGACTCTGGGCATGCAGCACTTCCCTGTGATAAAATATAGTTTTTCTAGTGTCCCAACATCTACTTTCAAAAGAAAATGCCTTCTGATCTAGGGAGAGTTTATTTCCTTTCTCCTATTAAGTGAATTGTTATCCTTTCATTGCAAGGCAAGCTGAAGGCTTCTCAGTGCTGCCAACATATAATGAACTACTGACTCAGCTGGGTACATGCTTCTGTGGTTGAAATTGAAATCAGAAAAGCACCAGCAGGTCATCCCCTTCTAGCTCATAAGTCTATAGAGAGTTCAGTACATGCAATAGTCATTGGACTACTGTTGGATCTAGGTAGTGGACTGGGCAAGGCATTGAGTGTATATCCACCTCCATGTCATCTACATCTAAGCAATATTTGGAAAAAAATTCTGCTGAATCCTATTTCTAATAAAATTTCTTAGAATTATTACTTTTCCAATCTGACTAATTGTTAAAGATTGTGTTTGTATTCTAATTTGTATTCGGTCTTCAGGGTTTAATACAAGTCTTTGTTTCATTTGATTTTGCTTTATCCATGTTCGTGCACATAAGAAAACAGCCGACATCATTATTTGACTATTTTAAGTTGTATTCTTATTCATTTGTTCGTAGTAGAAACTAGAAAAATGGTTTCTCTTCACCAAAGAATATGCCAGCTCTATTGGTCTGTTACATACCTAGAAGTACTGTGTGTGGTCCCTATGCAAGGCTATAACTTTTCTAGAAGAATACAAAAGGAAATGGAATGGACCAAACTGAAATATTACATGTGTCAAGGTAGTGTTGTAAAGTATTAAAATAGTTAGGTTGCTATCATTCTGAAGGTTCTAGATTTCTTTTTAATTCATTCATAAAATATTTTCCTGCACTAATGCATCTAGACATAAGTTATTGCTATATATTGCTCGGAAATATGACGGGTCATTAAAAATATAATGAAGATCTGAAAAAGTTCTACCAACTTCAAGTGTGCAGAAGAGCTTAATTCAGATTTCATTTGCTCTTCCTCCAACCAAAATTGAAAAGTAATGATGTAGAAACTCTCAGGATCTTTGTTTTATCATGGCATGCTTTACTGCTTCCCTTACACATTGGACTATTTAAAACTAATTTAGATAGCTCTAGCAGGTTATCTGCCAATATGCAAATAGGGTAGGAGATTTAATATTCCCATGAAATTCATCTTCTGCTGGCAATTTTCCATCAGATAATTTCTATCATCTCCTGCTCTTAACCCTAAAACCAAGAAAGCAAATTGTATGAAAAAAAAAAGCCAATGTGACAACTACTGTTTTCAATTCAGTGCAAAGTAGGGGTAGCAGTCTGTACACACAGTACTTTTTATTAGAAAAAAAAATCTGCAGAATGCATACAAAAGTAAATCTTGAGTAATACATGAATTCAGAAGCTGTCACTGTACACAGTACATCTAGCAGGCAGATTTAAGTCACAGGTTTTCTTTGTTGTTGATATTATGACACTCATTATTGGACATTGTTTCTATGTAATGTGAAAGTATGATGTTAAAATCTTCACAAACATTCCTTTATCGTTCTATATGCTATTATTTACATTTGAGTTTGGTAAAAAAGACAAAAAGAAATCAAGAATGAAGAATGGTCATTGTTGTTAGGGTCAAAGACCTATTTTCATAGTTAGGTATGCACAGTTTTATGAATTTGTTGGACCCCACAGTAATAATGAAGTGCTCTAAGTGTGTAAGATGAAACTATACTGTAATGAGGGAGATGCATAGCTATAGACTTCACCAATCCTACTGAATTAGAATGGTGAAGGAATACATATTTCTCCTACATCCCTCCTATTGAAAAGATACTGGAATGTGATTTCACCTCTAGTGTTTCTGTGTGTATAGTTGGTGCTATCTACAACTGTCTGAAAAGAACAGTCCTCCAATCTTTTATAGTGGTATACACTGCCATACATCTGATTTTTTTTGTGTATGAGATATAAGAATAACTTGCTTGTGTGTGCCAAATGATAAGCTGTGAAGACTATTTGGCTTTGCAATGAAATAGAAAATACCAGTAAAGAAAATTAAGAAGGAGGGAGAAATGCTACTCACTGTAAGCCAAATGAGTTGTACAAGAACAACTCGGGTGCTAAGCCCATTGGCAGGCAAGCTGAGTTATTTCTGCTCGCTCTCCTCGTAGAAGGACACACAGTGACAGAGAAAATAAGATAGATGCAGACGATAAACGCTAGCTATGTTTCCTTGTGCATGCTTGGAATCCATGTGGCCTTACAATTTCTAATCAATACAATAAAACTCCAAAACATTATTGTATATGGGTGCTTTTGAACTGTTTGGCTGGCAGTTTAGCATCAAAGCTTGTGATCAACATAGCCATAAAATGCTTTCAAAAATGACTTAGTGGAAATTACTTTTATTTTCAGGTGAGTGGATATCTAGCCATAGATGTGATGATACCAGTGTACAATGCTTTGTCTGCTGAATATAGCAATTCAGATTCAGAGAATATGCCTGTGACTCAGTGAGCTAAAAGTGTATTTTGACTGATTGACTGATCATCCAACTCAATCATGATAAGAGAAAAAAAAACAATCTAAAACCAAATTAATTTTTTCTGGTACCTTGTACTTCAAATGGCATCTGTTGAAGTGGGTTGAAGAGCCTGAATAAAGTTTTTACAGCTGATAATTATGAGGCACGGCATCTAGCAGATTGATAGAGTATCAGTAAGTTAAGAGTGCAAATATTCCTCGGATTTAGTTTACTTTACAGACTTTGTGACGCTTGAGATAGGAATTCTATATTATTGATGCTGTGTACAAAATTAAGGCTCTAAATAGACTGCATACAGCCTTCATTTTCTTTTTAAGTACTTTTTCCCATTCAGGAAATCCTGACTTAACTTATGTATTGATTAGTACCACACAAATAATATACATAAAAAAGAAGTAGTAGGTTAGCTGGTACTTATGCAAGCAGAGTGTTGATATTTTTGTGATTCTTGGGCATATTTTATTTCCTCTCAGCTTTCTAAAGAAACAAAGAAATACAAAAATCTTCTTTGAAAGTAACCTGCCACACTTTACTGGGTTTTTTTGGGCTTCTGATGTTTGGAAATGGCCAGAAAAGTAGTACAGTAGCTACAGTAGTACAGTAACTAGCTTTATGAAACACCGTATTATACAGAGAAATTACTTCTTCTTATTTGTCCTGGTAACAAGAAAAAATGTAAGGAATGTTCTACACTTCTTTCTAATTTTTTTCTTTTTTCTTTTTTTTTTTTACCTCTTTAGTTAGGCATTCAGCACTGCTACATTCCTATGAGGCTCCCTGAGAAACACTGAATATTAGCTTCTAAGTATGTATCAATATATTCAGTTTTATTATAATGTTCAGTTTTATAGTAACATTTTTTCAGGCTTATTCCCTTTAATTTATTCCCTTGTTTCAATGTCCTTGAGGAAAAAACAGCTTGAGATACTCTAAAGAATTTCTGCAGCCTTACCTAAGAGAATAATGACTACTGCTGCAGAGAACCCTACCTAATTATGAAAATTTTATCCTGTGTTATCCTCATGACTACTATGCTTTTACAATGAATGCTGGTTAGTGCTGTCAAAGAGGAAAAGAAAGGAATTCTTTTAAATCAAACCTTAAGCACTGAGGTCTAAGAAAAGAATTCTGTGTACCAAACAGTTTTGTGAAATGTAGATCCTTCAAAGCTCCAAGTACCCTCACAAGAGGTTGTAATTCACTGCTACAAACAAAATAATTTCAAGACCATGCCAGAAGGATCATTTGATAGTCTGTCACCATATGGATTTTCAGAGAATAACAATTTGAATGAATAGTTTATCAGTTCTGAAGAAAAAACTGAGAGACCTCTTTGGGAGATGATAAACCTCCAAAAGTGACTCTATAAAGCAAAAATCATATCAATCTAAGAAGATATGATAAAAAATGTCTAAGAAGAATCATTCTCCTTTTAGTGAGCATTCCACAGAAATCTGGAGGTTATTCCAAAGTATGCATGCATATCATGAACGTCTAAGTGGGCAGAGTTTGTAGGCAAATGAGCTAAAGATCTTCTGACCAGGGACAGAAGAAAAATCATGCCTGAAGGGATATCACCAAGGCTTGTGCATATCACATTTTATATCAGTGTAGCTATGATGTTATTGTTACATTATTGTGAATACAGTTTTATTAATTTTAAGTTGTTTTTACTCAGAGAAGTGGGTAGATTACTGAAAATAGATTCACACAATTACAATGCTACTGTTTTCAGCATTATAACTAGCTCTGGTCTTTCTGCTCACAGCTCTATACAGTGTAATGTGTACCTGGATAGAGATGTCTTATGTGTGATATTCAATGTGCTTAAATACTGAGTCTTATTTTGGGATTAAATAGTATCAATAAACACAATCAAATACTATTTCATTTTGTATAGTGATTTTAATAAATATTTTTCCCTTTTAAAGAAATAGTAACACTAATTCCAATTCCAACATAAAATGAAAATGAAAAAGGATAATTTTTTTATAAGAAGTATGTAGCTAATATTAAAGAAAATATACACGTGTATGTATGTGTACATGTGTATGTATGTGTGTATGCACATATGTGCATGTCCTTGTGTATGTAAACAGATGGATACTCACATGCATCCGTATCTTTGAAAGTCAGACTCTGATAAGAAAAGGAGGAAAAATATACATTTCACAGCATGAACAGTTAAGAACTATAAAATTATTTTAAGCTTGACCTACAATACAGTCAGCTTTTTATTAATCCCTTTTTGTTCCATTCTTATCAACTTTGTAAGCTATTTATTTTTAGATTAAAATGTTTTCTGAAATCTTTGGCTTGTAGACAAAGAACATTTTAACCTTTGAAACTCAGAACATTAGTATAATAGCTGCATGACCATAACTTCCCATTTTCCTTTAATATTATTTTTCAGTATAGGATATTGAGTTTTTAAAAATAAATGAACTGTAGTGTAGATTTAGAAATGGACTGCCATTGGAACTGTCTCTCCAACAGCTTTTTTTCTTTTATTTACATTATAGCTTTATATCTTTAAGATGCTACACACGATGTTTCATCATTCGTCTTATCTCTTCAGTATAATTTCTTTCTACCCTCTTAAAAGGTGCTACAGTGTGATGGAGAAACAGGCTCAGAGCTTGCTTCTTTATTCTTATCTGGAGAAGTAAATACTTTCATCTTTGAAGGGCCTCTTTGAATGCATTAAAGCATTATCAAAGTTATTTCAATCATCATTTTTAGAGTAATCCCAGAAAGAGGTATTCAATTTGTTCTAGTTCTGTAAACAAAAGTTAATAATAATGCCTTATTAACTAATGTTTGCTCTGCAAAAGTCAAGAACACTTAACATTTAAATTGCTACTTTTCCATGACTGTAGTATGTGCTTATCAGTTTAAAGATAGAGAAGAAATATTTTAACAGGGCATGCAACTCTCAGTCAACACTGATCTTTCCTTTTATGTGATAAAAGTTGGTTTAAATGGTAGAAAGTCAGTCCATATGAATGAACAAAATGCTAAATAGCCGGAATGAGTTGTATCTAGACATAAAGGTTTTTAGACGTGTGTTCTCAATATGTTTTTAATTGTATGTCATCTCTTTCTGTGATTCTTGTGGTTGCTACCATCGTGCTTTCCCTGCACAATCACCATGTTTTCCTTGTCCTGTCTATGAGTGAATAACAGCAGCGACTGAAATATAAAGGCTGTGTAAATATTTCCGGTACCTGATATACTGATGACTTTCTTCTATGGATTTTCTTCTTCCCTTCATTCATGCCATCAATGGACATTTCCAAAGAATGGTGTCTATGCTCAGTATTCTCATATTTCAAATCTTCACACTTTACTTGCTGATTCACTGAGTAGCTATTTTGTCAATGCCAATTACTTTTTGTTTTAGTGTAATCATAATGGAGTATTTGCGAACAATTACTGTCAACAGTAACCCAAGTGATTTATTTTTTGTTAGTGTGTGTTAAAACTATGTATTGATGCTATTTTTTAGTATCTTAACTTTGCTCACCTGATGGTTGAGAACTACCATACAAAGAAATAGCCTTGTATAAGTAAGTTACAACTTCTACCAGCTGTGTCAGGCTCATATTTGCCCTCTTAACCTTTCCCTTGTTAAATCATTTATAATCATTTATCTTTTTTTTTTTTTTTTTTCCAGACAGCCTTGCTGGAACTGACTGCTTATTGGAGTGATGGTGGAGGAAAGCTGCCATTTCTTGAAGTGATACCTACAGACATGGCTATTGCATCTCTCTTTTTACTGCGTAGCAAGTTCTTTCTTTTATTTTTACTTTCACAAGCTAACCTAGTCAGAGAGTAGTTTTCTAGTCCTGTTTCCAAGCCTCCAGCATTCACAGAAAATATACAAATTTATAAAAAAACCAACTAATATGGTCAAAAGCTTTAATATGAAATGTAAAAATCTAATTTAGTCTTTTTTTTTTTCATTTTTTGAAGGATTAGGTAAGTTCATGCTATTTTAGGCAGTAGGAAATCCAGATAAAACAAACTCTTAGTGAAAATTATAGCTTCCACTTGACTCTTACCAATATTAAACACTGTAAATCCTTTGCTCCTTTAGGGAATATACTATTTATCTGTGTTTCCCAGAGTACCTGTTGCAGATAATCTTATTTCCTTGCTTTGTGGCAGGGAAAGTAAGGTAATGTGCAATGCAGTTATTTAACATCACCCTAAATCTGAAGAAAATACTGATTTTGTAGCAGATGAATTATTAGAAAACAACCTAATGTCACAAAAGCTTCTACACCAGCAGCTGCTAAGAAATGATATGCAGTCTCTGTTGTGGACGTGACCTTTAAGTGCTGGGAGTGCCTTCAAAAACTCTGAACTCACAATACTTCCATATTAGTGGCTTATTGGGATAATTTTTAAAGCAGAAATCTAAATGAATGAACTGTATGTTTATTTAAGTGTTGATTAAATGGGAATGCTACTTTATAATTAGTTACCAGTAAAAACCTGTTCTTTTCAAGACAAGTAAGTCAGAAATATTGGACATGAAACTATAAGCGTCAGTTCCTAGGCCGCTGAGTGTATTTTTCTGCTTTATAAACTATAGAGCTGTATATTTTTATTCATGAATTTGCCATTTAAAATTAGCTGGTTTATTTGGTTATGTTTCCCTGAGCAGGATTAATTTCACTTCTGTTTTCCAGCTTATTTAGATCAGCTTTTTGAGCCAATGTCTTTCTTCAGAGTAAATACTTTTCTTCTCCCCTCACACTACCTCTCTTCTCTCATGTCAACCCCAACTATTGCGGGAGAGTCCAGACACCTCCTCTCCTGTGTCTCCGTTTGGCTAACCAAATTAAACAGGTTTTTCTCCTTTAATCTCATTTTGTAACACAGGCAATCAACTGTAAAATTCAGGATGCTGAAGAACTAAGTCACCTTCTATGTGGTGATGTGCAACCGAGAGATACTGGGGTCTCCGTTCTCATAGCAGGATTGAGCAGATTTAGGGCAAAGCAGGCTCCAACCTATCTGAAGTTTTAGGAGGAATTAGGCAAATATTACTCCCGAGGTCCCTGTCTCCAAATGAAGCAGAGCAAACAGGCCACCTCCTTCCTCACTGTGTGGCACAGATGCAGTTTCTCCTACAGGGATCAAATAATGTTTCCTTCCACAATGGCAATGAGAAAGGCTGCAGAATTTATTTTTCCCACTTTCTTACACTTTTTTGCTCTGCAGCTACTGCTAATCAGTCTTGTCCCCGCAAGGGGAATCTTCAGTAATCTAGTGCTGGAACAGCCCTTGCATTTAGTGAACTGAAGTCAGCAATTAAACAGAAATTACCCAAAGGATTGGGCAAACTGATCTCAGGGGATTTTTCTTTTCTGACTTACACATCCACTTGCTCAAGTATCTGTAATATTTGCTTTCACTGAAACACATACAAATACATGTTATAAAGCTGTTTGTAGAAATTGCTGTTTTATTTTTGGCAGAAGTGTTCCTCAAAATGAAGTAACAACAATTATACCTTTTTGATGGTTTGATACCTTTGATGATTTAATCTTTTAAACTGCAGTTCAACATAGTATGTTTTACTTTCTCAGTCCACTACTCCTGTGCTGACTAACATATAAAAAGTAAATATTACTTTTTGTTATGTTACACTTGTTCATTTCTATGAAGTGAGACTGGTTCAAGTTTTTATGTCTTCGAAGTAAACTTGGAGTAGTCCTACCACAACTTGTTTTTGCAGATGAATGGGGTTATGATTTTATTGCCACATTGCAGATGTTAGGTAACACTTTACATTTGATGAGGAGTTTTTTTTCCTAAATCCAGTAAAAATAAGAAATGTTATGTTAGTTGCCTCATGTGATGTGCTCCGCACATGAAGAACCCATTGTCTAATTGAGTGTTTTAAGGCCACAGTGGAAACCCTGTTCTGCGGCAGTTCGATCACTGTGATTGTCTTGTCCTTACACAGGGAACCATCACCTACTTTTATGTTTGTATTCCGTGATGTTTATCCTTACTGCCCACAGTCTCACTTCTCAAATACTAAAATTAGATATTTTAACATATCACTTGGACTATAGCAGACCTCTGGCAGAAAGTGATTTATTAGTCTTTTGTCCTTAATCTCAAACCTTAAACAGGCTGCTTCAATCTTTGACACTCTAAGTAGCTGAACATTCCGTTCTTTAGGATGACCTGTGTGAATATTAAGGAGGATAACAGAACATGGATTGCAGAAAAGCTTTTGAAGAGTTAGGACTGAGAAGCATGTTAAAATAAAAGGATCTGCTATATAAGAGATATTTGGAAATGCTGCCAAAATGGGCCTACATATACACTTTTTTTGTTCTCCTTTTAATAATACAGTCTTCAATTTCTTACCAGTATTTTTTCCCAGAATTATTGTCCAGCATTTCTGCTGTAGATAAAATCTTCAACCTGAAATCTTTCCCTATTTTTTTTCTTCCTGTGAGCATTTTTGGTCCACTTCATATATCCTTTTTAATGTTATTTTCATCAGTATTACTCTGAAGTATTTTGAAGCCATCTAAGAAAAAAGAAAAACATTGTATTTTACTGTCTGTGCTTTCTGCTTCATATGTTCCTCTTATAAAATTTCTGAATTGTTTTCCAATAGTGATGATTTGTATATTACTTCCAAAGACGCTCTTTCTTTCCTGCATATTCCTTTCCATGACTATAGAATTTACACATCACCTTTCTTTTAAGAAGAGACTCAAGTAACTTTTCAGTAGCTTTTTGAGTGTATTTATCATTTTTTGTAAATAGGAAAGCAGTTTCTTTAGGTGAAACTCTTAATGCTGGTCACTAATTTAGTAGTAGAAGAATGGAAGCTATTGAAATCAAATACCATACCTAGAGAAGGTAGAATTCTGTCTTCTCTGTTCTGTGTCATTATATCTAAATATACTCCAAATTTGAAATAAGTTATGTCAGGGTCTCAGCAAAAAAAAAAAAAAAAAAAAAAAAAANAGGGTTTAAAAAAAAAAAAAAAAAAAAAAAAAAAGAAAAATATGTTTTCAGAAGAGGATTTTAAAACTTATTTTTAGGTAAATGGAATGCTAATGGGTTCTTTATGAGAAACAATAAGTAAGAAAGCAATATTAATAAATTATTAGACAGCTAATACAATGTTTTCTGCATTTTTTTCAGAAGAGATCATAAATACTGCAGTAATAATATCAGTTTAACAAAAACAACCCTAAATAAGTACTAATATCACACTAGATGCAAATCAATTCTCTCTCAAAGGATTATCACCAAACCAAAACTATGGAAATAAAAAGTAATTTTAAATATAGAAGACCGCTGCCAGATCATATCAGCGATGATATGTAAAGGGTAGATTATTTCTTATAATCTGATATTATACCTGTAAATGTTTAAGTTCAAAAAAACCCACAAGAAAATGAGTCAAAATGGAAAGTCTTTAGATAAAAATATCATAAAAACTGTAATTTATATTGTGGCAATTAAGCATTTTATTTGGAACTCAAAGAGTTGACATTTAGGTTATTTTCATTATAACGGTGGTTCAATAAAAATTGTGTAAATTGTGACTGTAGTACATTATATATTTTATGAACTAATGGAATATAGACTTCCTTGTCTTCAGGCTTCTCTGTGAAAAATGAAAATTAAGTGATGCCAGATCTAATTTTTAATTCATTACTTCTCAATGGCAAGATCAGTGATATTCTGGATTATCCAGTAGGTGGAGAGTTCCCATGATAAAATAAACATCTCAAAAAGATACATCTGTGAGTCCATTAATTCTCCTAATTTGTCTGTGTGTGAGAATAGAGATTACATATGTTCTTTTTTCTAACCCTGGTAGTATATATTTGAGAGTTCTTTTTTTTTTTCATTTCATAGACCTTATGGAAAAACTTGAATTCTTATCCCTTACCTATGTTGTAACTGCCTTGTCTGCTTGTATTTCATCATTGTAGTTGTGCATAGGCCTAGAGACTCATCCTCAAAGAAAAACACAGAAAATAGATTTTCTCAAGCTATTTATTGCCTACCACATAGACGCAGAAAATTAAATGCAAAAATATTTTGGTATGGAACATAAGCATCTCCCACAGAATTTGCTCCAGATCTATAAGACTCAAGCACTTCAAAACCTCAGTCAATCAACACAGCATCATAGTAACATGGTCACTGTTCCTAGGAATGTAATTTTTATTAATATCTGTCTTGTGCAGGCACACTGGCTCACTTAATGCATCCTGGGTCCTTTGTAAGTCACTGATTTGCAGCTTATTAGTCTTTAATTGGTATTTGGTATTTAATTTGATCTTAAAACATGTTTAATTTCTTTGTTTGCTTAGTGTATTTTATAGGTCTTCAGTCACAAGATGACCTGGACTAGCTTTCCCAGTAGCTTTTTAAGTCAGCCAATCTACTTGGTTGTCTGTTTTCCTTGGTTTGTGTGTCTCTCACTTCTTTTTCTCCATGTGCCCCAGTACTGCTATCCCAGATTTTATTCCTCATTCGGGATATTGAAATTTGCATGACTTTGCTGAGATTAGTTTCATTCTCTATTTGCTTCATGCTGTTTAAAGGGGAAAAATCCACAGGGCTTTATTTTTCCCTCAATATGTGCACAGAACTCCCATTACTGTTAATGAAAGTTTCATGCACCCATTAAATTGCAGAATAATTTGGAAAAGAAGGGAACTCTAATTGGCCTATCTTTTTGCAACATGGCAGAATTAAGTTCATTATCTTTAAACTAAACCTAATCAGTATTGTCATGTCTATAGGCTAACCTTAAATATCTCCAGTGATAGTAGTTCTGCTGTTTGTCTTTGCAACTTCCTCCAGTGTTTATGGGAGAAGGAGGAGTAATAAAGTGTTCAAAACCGATTCTTTGAAATAATAGCTGTAGGCTTCCACCATCAAAGAGAAACCAAAAAGAAAGGCAGGGAGGGGAAATAGACTTTCACCTGTGCAGAGAATCTTGCCTGGAGGTTATGTGAGACAAGATTTTTTTTTAGGGATTTCCACTTATTAACTAAATTGATTTTCCATATATTATATTTCCCTGATGAAGATTGTGACTGCTCCATTTTATGTTTTGGGGGTCTCTGTGCCAAACTCATATCTCTGAAACTTGCTGTGGAACTGAGTTTATACTGCAACCCCAAGACTTAGCTTAAAGGGTAGTTGTGTTTATTCCTTGAATTTAAAAATATGAGAAGAAAATCAACCACTATATGTGGTGGCATATGATGATATTTTTCATCATTGACTTAATTTTGTTTTTTCTCAGTGGTGAGACAGATGGTAATAATATCCCATATTCCACATGAGAAAATACACTCAGAGAGACAAAATGAATTCTTCACAACAATAAATCAAAATTAACACTTGTAAAGTATTTTTTCAGTCCAGTTCATATGATGTCGTTCCCCTATGTCTTTATTCTCTTCTTAAATTTAGGACTGGGATATAAAACCCCTCATTACCCAGCCCTGTTATTCTGGTTCTTTTTCATTATATATTCATATTACAGTTTACATGAAATTTAGTAATTGCTAATATTCATAGTGTGAGCTTATTTTATAATTAGAACACTCAAAATCATTATTGCAATTGATGATGTAAATTACCTAATGCATGTTGTGTGTTTATTACCTCAAATTATTTTTTAAAAATGGTGATTTTACAATTTAGATGTTAATTCAGGGACAATTATTTAAAAGTGCTTCTAAGTTTTCTTAACCAATTAGGATCATATTGTGATTTAAATAAAATGTCTAAAATAGTTTCATAAAATTGTACATATCATTATTCAACACACTTAGAAGACAAGTGTTTTATGTTAATGGTGCAAAGAAGCAGGTATTCAGTTTCATGGTTTGTTTGATGAAAACTTTGAATAATATTAATGCATTTTGTAGAAATCTCCTGTATCTGATCAGATCATATAGTCAGGGTTAGAAAGAAGAGAAACATCAATAAAGCAAACACTTCTATGGACACCTGTCCTGGGGAACTACACACACAAGATTTGTCTCTTGCAGAAAGCTAGAGTGAAGTTATTGTAAACAGTATTAAAACAAAAAAGAAAAAAAAATATAATATTTATATAATATATATTATATTTATATATATAAAAAACTGTCTTGGTTTTTGTTCCACCGATTAAAGGCTGCTCCTTTTACCAAAAAAAAGTTTTTGTTATCAATACAGGCTTGATAAAAAATAGAGAAAGAGTGATGTTTGCATGTCACTCTTTCTACAAGTTGTCTTTCTACATTCTTCCGTTGTGTAGAATATAGGCAACTCCATAGCCTGTATTCTACACAAATTCTTAATATTTATGTGATTTTGATGATTTGGAGGAAAAAATATTGCAACGGAAATGTCTCAATTTTCAGCACACATTTCACTTCCCCATCTGTTTTTTTTTCTTTAATGTAGAAGTTGTGAAGTTATGGCAATTGGAAATTATATTTATAGTTGTTCTGTGGTTAAAAATATACCACTGTCATTGTTGATTTAATATCTGGCAAACTTTTGTGATTTCTTCTTTTGCAGATTTATCTTCACTCTTGTAAGTAAGAATCTTCACTACTTATTTTCTTGATCATTATTTCTTATCTGAATTGAACTCCAAATTCCAGTGTATATATTTTCTTGTATGGTAGCATGGCTTTAATATTTTGAACTGCAATTAAACACAAATAATAATCAGATTATCATCTTTCTTAGAATTCACCAGTTTTCTGTGAAGTTTTGGTCATAATTAGTTATTAAAATTAGAAAGTATATCTAATTATAATTTATATTTTGGCAGTATACTAAGAACTTTGGATCCCTAAATTCTGCATAATATGTGTACCATCAGCATTCATCCTGACAAAATCCTTTTTACACTGTTAGGACCAAAAGATAAAGCCTATCTTATGAGGTAAAAATCTATGATCATTACAACAGTTTTCTAAAATAGTATTTTAGGATAAGCATTTCTTTTCTATCACTATCTTTAAGAGACGGAAACAATGAGGTTTGTATTTTGTACATCTCTTTTTCTCCAGCAGTTTTTTAGTGTTTTTGATATCATGATATAAAATAGCTTGACTGTAATCTTTGAAGCCATGCATGCTTAGAGGAAGAGCAGCCTAGAATTGCTAGAATTATGCTTTAACTAAAAGACTTTTTTTTTTTTGTGACTTGAACTTCTTGGATGTGTAAGTATGTATCCTGAATCAGGGAGGGAGGGTAATTTTGACACAGACTGGAGAAAGAGGAGAGTGAGGGAGCTGTATCTCCTTTCATCCCAGTGTGCTTCTGCAGCTCTCCAGTTGCTGCAGGAGGATCAGTGGTAAGCTCTACTTCCTATAGGCAAGAGGTGTATTAGAAGGAAGAAGAGAAAAGGAACACCACGTGCTGCAGGCTTTGGTCCTGTGTACAAGAGGTTTGAGATTTTAAAAAAACTATGAGAAAATTTCTTTTTACTTTACTTTTTACTGCAAAAAATGTCCATTCCATTGTTCCTTTCTCTCTCTCTCTCTCTCTTTTTTTTTTAACAAAATATTTAAATTCTAAAGCCCTTCTGATATTTTAAAAGAGAAAAATATAACCCTCATATTTAGGTCCCACTTTAAAAAAAACTCTGAAGTTCAATGGTTTGCAGGGCACCTACATGCAGGTGTGTGCCTGTGCGTGCACTGCTTGAGCTAACACTGGTAAAACTGGTTAGGAGTTTGCTCAAATAATCTCTGCCACTGGAGGTGAACAAATAAATAAGTATTGCCAAGGGTCAAGGGATAAATTGTTGTAGAACTTGAGACTTCAAAACTTCCAAAAATGTTCCTTCAAAACTTCTGAAAATGTTCCCTTCTGCACTGTTTAGTTCATTAACCAAACAATTTATGTATCAAACTATTAGGTATCGTTTAAGAGTTGGGTTAGCTCCCTACAATAAATACTATTTATTTGTAGAAAAATGTTCAAAATCTGCTACAGAATGTAACTACACTCTTGCTGTTTTCTTCATTTTCTTCACTGTAATTGCCTGAATTGATATGGCAGTCTTATGACTTCCTCAGAAGTGAACACTGACCATTTTCCAGCAATGGTATGAGTCTTCCTGACACTGGTTATGTCAAAAACATCCTACTGTGTCACAGACAAGAAAAGATAAAAAAAAAATCAGCTCAATATTTGCAGTACTGCGGATATTTTCTAATTCCTTACATTTGCAACATGGATTTGGTGTCAAAAGGATTTATGGTACTGTGCTTGGGATTCAGGGGCTGAAGTGGTCTTAAACACTCTGCTAGATTTGCATCTGCTCTACTTATTACAGATTTTATGTATCTATTTCTATTTCTGAGGATTCCCCTATCTGGTTAACTTTGCATGTATATTTGAAAACACTGAAAAAAGATAGAGAGAAACTGCCCAAGAGAGGTCAGCTCCTTGCACTAATCTCCTCTGCCAAGGCAGCTTCTGCAACCTTAATCACATTAAGAGTAGTACATATCAACCCAAGGGGGAACATTTTGTGTTTATCGGGATTTTGTGGAAATGGAAAGTGAGTTCTGCTGGCTTTGCACTTAATAGAGGATGTATAGTCTCACAGTCACTCGATATCCAGCTTTCAGTATTTCTAATGTCTAAATCATTTATTGCTGAAGTCTATGTTCAAAACTATAATGCCATTTCCTGAAGCTATTACTATGCTATTTAACCAGCCTCTGCGATTACTCAGCTACAACAGTTCTGTGTATCTATTTCATGTTGTCTTAGCTGGAAATCTATAACAGATGCATCTGCAAAGAAATTCTGTAAAGTGCCCTAGTATTTTATCTTTACTTGTCTCTGCTTTGCAAGAATAACAACTTTGGCTTCAGGATGCTGTGTCATCATTTAATGCTTCACTTCCATGAATATACCGCATGGTGCAAGGCAAGCAGTCATACAATGTTGCACTCTGTGCACTAAATGACTGGCTGTATCTATGTTGGTTTCCAGTTTTCAAGGTTCTAAGGTGATAAAGAGACAGTATGCAATCAGAAATACAGAGACAGAGGTGGGAAGTCCTCCAGGGGATGCACGCCCTACATCTTTTTGTACATGTGCAAAAGTTAGATGGGACCAATGCACCTCATGGAGACTATTAAATGTATTTTGTTTAGCTGCTCTGAAGCCCTTCCTTCAATCCAGGCCCACCATGCCTTTCAGGGAACAGGTCTGTTTCTTACACTGTGTACATGGGAGATGTATACATATACACACAAACAGGGAGGGAATGTTATTATTAGATATCTGAGCGTTTCCAAAATGTCTTAAAATGCAAAATCTGAGCTCACATTTCAGTTTCCGCACTCTTTATAATTCTAATTTGATTTTGCAGAGACTTTTGAATAGAACACTTTGGATGGCTCATAAAAAGGTGGAGGGGGGGAAAGCAATGGGAATACTTGTATAAAGTCCAGAAAATGAGAAGGAAAATTTGAATTCAATATCTCAGATCTAATCTATTTACAGAGAAGAACTTCACCCACTGTAAAACTGTGCATCTGCATAAATGGAAATCCACTGAACTGATTTTAGAGGAACTTGTTGTACTGCTGCCATTTCAAAACTCAATTAGAGGGTCCTTAGTGGCAAGGTTTTTAACTGACCAATAGAGTAATTTTACCTAAGTCATAAAAATAGAAAAGAATGCACATTACAAAAAAAAAAAAATTAGAAAAAATGTAAAGTACTTAGTTATGTATCCAGAATATTCAAATTTACATTATAAGATATTGTACAAAAGTCGCTAATCTGTCATTGGAAGTTATCCATTGGTTAAATGGATAACTTCCATCAGTGCTAATGGGACTACACTTTTGTGCGCATTCATAACATCTTCATTAATGGTCCTGAGATTAGGTACAATAACCGTGAAATAGACAACTGACACGGCGTCCTGAGCTATCCTGTTATTCTAGCCTTACAAATTTGACCTTTTTTTCTGCAAACATTGTTTTAAGAACTCCTTCAAGATGAAAGAAAGGGAAAATTCCTGAAAATTGGACAACAAATCTAAGGATATCTGCTGGGATTGTTTTGAAATGTGAAATGTGATAGTTCTGAATTATGAAGATCTGAGTTATGAAGATTATACCACTTCAACTATATAGGCAAGCACATACTAAGCGACAAAAAGCCACACTTCTCTTGCTCTTTCTCTGTCATCTGGCTATGCTAAATCTAAAAGGTAGGGCAAATATGAGGATGAGGATGGGAATAAATGGAAAGTTGGTGTCAACAAAACCTTTTAACTAATGGAGTTTTCATGTCAACCAAACCTATCCAACTTGATAAGATATTGCTGTAATGAAAAGTCTTACTCTTCTTTTGAAGCTCCTTACTACTTTCTAGCTTACACATTAGCTTAAATATTTCTTTTAGTTAAAGTCTCTCTTTACTTTTTAGGAAATGCTGAGTAAGAAAACCTTGGCTATGACTAAGTGAATGAGCTCACAATGGAAAAAACACTACGCATTCTGTTCAAATGCCATTAATTTTAAGCTGTGGCCTATTTACTTGCAGCAAGGGGCATGGAGTAAAATCTTGAAGTGTTGAAGTGTTAATAAAATAGTCTACTGATAAGATAGTCTGCTGACAAATGGTTTTGAGTGTTGGAATTTCCTTCAGAGCACAGGAAATAAAGTCTGCCTTTGAGCATTGTGCTCAAACTGAAAATAAGATTCAGCTAAGCATAGTGTTTCATGTTTGCTTCTTTCACAAGACTGTCTGACAAAAAAGAAAGAGGATTTTTCTGCTGGCATTGTTACAGCAAAGTTTGACCCTGCAGTTCTGTCCAGTAGTACCTATATATATTCCTGTACCTAGTAATGGGCTCTAGAACATGAAGGAGGAAAAAACATAGCTTTGAGATGTCTGTGGCAATCAAGAGGTGTCTGTGCATGTGTGTGTATGTGTGTGCCTGCAATGATGCACACATTTTTGATTTATTTCTTTTAATTATCTTTCAAAAGAACTTAATTATCTTCCAAAGGATCTTGCATCCTCGTAAGTAGAGGAATTCAAATGCTGAACCATCTTTTGAGATTTTCAAAGATCTTTTCATATCTTCGAGTTCTTGATTTGATTTATTGGATAATCCTTTCTCCTCCTTTTAAGATTTAACACTAACAGAGGTAAGGTAAATGATGGCATCTAGATGTTCAAGCCTCTAGGATTCAGTCTAAATAGTATTACTTCTTTAATAATATTTAATTATTTGGGGGCATGAATTTGGTCAATTTTTCTGCCATATATATTCTAAGGAAATAACTTTTTCAAATGGAGTAGAGGTAAGGGTTTTTTTTTTCTCTTGCTGTTGTATTTTTTCCTCAAACCGCACACTATACACTGTGCTATTACTGTTATTTTCTCTTTCACGTCTAAGTAAAAACTTACCTTGTTTAATTCTTTTTGGCAATCATTTTGCATTTATCTAAGGGTATTGTTTTTAATGTTATCACCACTGCAATTTTGTGTGCTATTCAATCAGGACTGTGTTTTTTTTAAAAAAATGTTCATGCTGCACCACGTGGAGGCCCACTTTACTGTAGTCCTTCCTCTAAGATTAAGCTCTGTAAGCTCTGCTTGATTAAGCTCTGTCTTTGCAGAAGCTCTCTAGTCAGATCTATCTGTTCTATATTTCGTCACTGGTTATGATTCAGTTATGTGGTTCTGATTGCAAGTTTCTTGGAAATGTTTTTTTCCTGTGAATTTGAACATTATTCTGCTAAATCCTGTTACCAGTCTTTCTGAACTAATTCATGATGTCAGTCATCTAATGGTAGTTTGTATATTGATTGTTAATTTACCTCCTCTTTGGTAGATGTTTTCATTAAAAAATATTTCTGATAATGTGAGAAATTTATTCCATTCATTTATTGTTCAATATGATGTAAATATAAGTATAAGCAAAGAAATATTTTGAACAGAGGAGCGTAGTCCTATTCTCTGTATTACCTCTAGGAAAATACTGACAATATTAACTGTAAGTATATAGCTTTACCTTCTTTGTCCAATCTCAGATCTGTTCTCCCATTACTGGGGAAAAAAATTGTGGTCTACTTGCCAAATTTCTGTGTTTGCTGAAATACTTCACTGGAAATATAGCCAAAGCATACTGTTGTATTGTTGAATATATTTACAGACCAAGGTATTCTTTTTTTTTTTCATGTTTTTCCATTAGGTTTTTGCTTTCTTTTTTTTTTCTTTGATTCGTTTGCAATCAGTAACACCAAATAATTTTTAGTTGATACTGGAAATTATACTCTACCACTCCCAAAGTGGAATGTGAAACTATTACAAGGCATCCATCCCCAAATGCTTAAATCTGTCACCTTTCTACCCTTCCTGTCTTCAGTTGATCAGTAATCTTAGGGCAAACAAAAGAAATTCTAATAAGCATTAATAGTTCTATATTACTTCCATAAATTATAAGTACAGCATATTTTAATTGCTGTAAAATTTAAAGTAGAAAGTATTCTGTAAAAAGCAATGCATGCTCTAATTTGTTAAGCCAGGGGCATGTTCCCATTAAAGACATGGGAAAGAACATTTTTGAAGCAAATCAGGTAAATGTCAGTGTTGTGGGTTGGTCTAAGTATTGTGTGGTTGCCATGTTGGATATAAAATCTCTCTTATGTTATTCAAGTGTATGGTTTCCTTCTGCTTCCATGGAATATGTAATTGATATGAATTGATTAAATTAATTAGAAAAAAAAAATAAAGGAAAGCTGCTCTAAGGAATAAAGAGATTTTTCTCCTGAGAAATCAGAAATAATATGCATTGTCGATTTTATCTAATAATATTAAGAATTAAATAAAGACGCATAGTCTTTCATTTTTCCATATGCTATATTTTACATGAGAAGCAATTCTTTGCTACACTAACAGATGGCAATTTAATTTTACTGTGAGCTGAAATTGGAGAGTATCCTTTGGGAAAAAAAGGAAAGGGAGTATAAAATCCAGATGATGTTTCCAATGGAATGATGGTGGCTGAGAAGCATAAAGGGTAACTTAGAAAGTGGGAAAAATGCTCGCAGAACAGAAAAAATATTTTAAGGAACAAGATAAAACTTCAAAAGAGGATTTTGAATTCTTTTGTTTAGTCTACCCCATTTGACATACCAATGTCTAATTTTTAACAGAAATTAAATCCATCCTCCAAAAAATCAAAGAATCAAGTCATAATAATACTTGAAAATCAGGTGAGCTTATCCCAGGTGATAGTAAGGTGTAGTAAGGTGAGAAATAACATACATTAGTATGTATTCATCTTTCAAATAATTCCTTTTCAGAGTCAGCTTCTACTCTTTTGTTTTGTTTTGTTTTCATTTTGTTGTTATTGTTTGTTTGTTTGTTTTTGAGTTCTTCTTGGGGTCTTTGTACAGGAGTCATTTCCTGACATTCCTGACAGACAACAGCCGTTTCCTTTTTGTTCATTTGTTTGTTTGCTTGTTACACAGTTATGCCAAGAGAAGAGAAAAGAAATAGTTGTGAAGATTTGCAGAACCCGATTTTGAACTTAATGACAACAACGCCTAGGGACTGCAGCCCAGGTCTTATTCTTCATAACATACACCAGCTGTGAAACGCACACACACACATACATATCTGTGTTAGTATACATATTATTAGTACATTTTTATATATAAGCTTAATGAATAAATAAATTTTATTTTGATGTAAATTGTTCCACTGATCTCAGGCATAACAACTCAGGGGCAGGTCCTGTTACAGGGTATTCTTCAGTGGGGATCCATCAGGAGTGAAATGATACACTTAAGTTTAACGAGTTAGAGAAAGATAGAGTATTAGTTCTACTAATTTATTCCAATTCCTTAAGTGAAGTTAATCATTTTCAAAGGTATATTGTAATAAAATCTGTGATATTGTAAAATGTATCTATATGAATTTCCTCAAGGTTGCAATGTTTCAAATAGATAATCCTTATATGATGTCATTAAACTACAGTTTTTCTGTAGGCTGTAATATAAATTGCAAAAGTATCTATTTTAAAACCATTAAAATGAAAAGACATTGCTTGAAGCTAAAAATCTGTGTGCTCCTTAATAGTATCTAGTCTTTTAGTCTATGTGTAAGAATAATGGATTTCCAAAAATTAATGCAGCAGCCAATTAATACTTGCCAAGATATGTTCTCTCCTGTTTGCATGCCATTATTCTTTAATAATTACTAGATTTGGTTAGATTTTTGCTGATTAAGTAATATGACAGATTTTTAAATATTTTTAAAAATGGTCAGCTTCTGTAAGAGTATTCTTTGGGACAAAATTTGCTTTTTTGAAGGCTTGATAACTTAAGAATGGCCCTTTTATAGTTGGCGCGCTTTCCATCTTGCTGATGAAGTACTATAAATGATTTTTTTGGCCAGATTAATTTTATTTTTCTCAGAAATAAAAGATAGTGTTTGCTTCTGGTGTTGACATGCAAGAAATCAACAAGGAAGCAGTATGTTTCCCACCACACAGAAAAGTGTGGTCCTAACTCTATGGTATAACTCTATGCAATTCCTACTGCTTTCTCAGTGCTTTGATGTTTAATAGAATAATAAGATAATCCTAGGATAACTAGGATAATAGGATAAACTTTGTTGCTAGGCCACAGTGAGATCACACACAAAGCTTAAGTGATCTTGTTTGTGTTACTAAGGAGAACGATGTGGCTGCGTTTTTACTGTTATTTTATTACAAGTGATATCCTTGTCTTATTTTTATTTCTTTTTTTTTTCTCTCTCTCTTCTCTATGAAGAGAATATGAAGTAAAATAAGTCTAAACAACTCTTTTGTAGCCCAGTAAATAAAGTGGTTGATTTTACTTTTCCAGGACTCAAGTCCTCCATGGACGTGATTTCTTAATCTTCATGGAGGTATTGGGAAAAGTAGGTATCGTGACAATAACTTGAGCAGATGTATATACACTGTAATTGACTTGGCTGATGATGAGAAACCACTTTGGGAGGTAGAGGGGAAAGATGTGACTGCTGTGAAGCCACTGAGACTTCTTTTGCTCCTGTAAGATGTCTGGACTTGGCAGATATCTTACTTGTAGAGGCAGAGGTAGTTTTCCTCTATCCCCTGCCCAGTCAATGAAAAGTGTCTTTACTTTTGGCACCTGTCCTTTGAGAGGGCTATCACAACACTGGGAAAGTGCCTGGAGCAGGTTTTTGTTGGAGAAGCAGGAATGAACTGGAAACAAATGAGAGGGCACTCCAGTAAAATCTGGGGAGAGGAGGAAGGCAGATGTGCATATGAACCATGTGCAGACAGGTGTCATAGGGAGCTGTGCTGCTTTCCCACTAATATTGCTGTCACTGCTCTGTGTAGCAGTATGGGTAACAGTATGGGTATATAATATGCAGTTTGAGGGTCCTGGAAGTATAAAATTTTGGTATTTCAGTCGTAGGGACAAAAAGGTTTATTATTTTGGAGTCAGATATTTAGTTATTTGAAGGCAGAGTCAACAGACCATGGATTCTTACCTGGAGTTCCCTATTTCCCTTGCTTAGTGGCCCATGTAGTATTTTATATTTGCCTTAATGCATAGTTTTCTTGTTGTTATTCCTTCATTTTCTACAATTTCCACAATGAGAGGAATGGCTTTTTATTTTATATATAGTCACTCCTTCTTGACCTCAAACTATCTACACATAAATTCAAAAAGTAAAAAATATATACTTTCAGTAGAATAGTTAAGGCATCATTCCTACAGCTACCTCTTGTATCTGCATGTTCACTAACTGGAAAGGTTGGTAAGAACTTCAAAATAACAGTGGAAAAAATAAAAGCAAACTATTACGTGTTGTTAAAGACCACTCAAGCACAACCAGTTGGCAGGTGCTTTGAAAGAGCTCACATATGTATCTCCTGCAAGTTGTCTGTGGGAATCCCTACAGCCATTGACTACTACCTCCTCTGAAATGCGTAGGAAGTGGAGGCAGGTTTTGCCTTGTATTTCAGGATTTAACAAGAATACTATTTTTCTCTTCTCTTTTTTTTATTCAGTGATGGTGGCAAATTTCCATTTTCTTTGACTATATTTCAAACTAAAGGATCTAAAAGTGTTGTAGCTGAGATTCATCATTGCCCTCTGGAAAAGGACTGACCAAACTCCAGGATTTTTGTTGTGATAGAAAACTCCATCACTGAATGATTTTAAATCAATAAGGTTTACTGCAGACCTTCCCCTTGAGTAGTATAAAAGACAGGCTATGTCAGAGGTCTTTTCAAGAAAGGCTGTGATGTTAGAGTTCTGGATAATGCAATGAGTAGAAGACATTCATCATTGTCAAAGCAAACATCTAAAGATTTAACGAACTTACTTTGACTGAGCCAACCACTTAAATAAAATGTGCGTCTGATAGATCTGTTATATTTGGTATTCTAATCAGTTGATGGGAGATTAATAGAATAGAAAGCATTGTTATAAAAATTTGGGGTGACTCCAAGGCAAGCACATCAGGCAATGGAAAGGAGTTTTACAGGATTTTGATTCAAGGTGGCTTACAAACAGCAGAAGAAATTCCAGGCAATATTAACAACTGTTAGAGATCTAAATCTGGAAAACTAAAAGAAAGAGTGAATGAACTGAGGGGTTTTAGTCTGTAAAATAGGCAAATGAAGAGAGACATAATAAAAGACTAAAATTTTTAAAAGCCTTTTTCATAGATTGAGAGATGAAATGATCACTTCTCCCTCTCCTGTATAGGTAAGACAAGAAGTAATTGGTTTAAATTTCTGCAGGGGAGCTTTAGGTTAGACATTAAGAAAAAAAAATCATAGTAAGGACTGTTAAACATTACAGTGTTTTGCCTGGGGTGATATGAAATCTCTGTGACTGAAAGTTTCTTAGAAAAATAGTGTTGTGAATTATGTAGGTATTTTGCTGACCTTGTCCGGGGGCAAGATCACCAACTAGAGCATCTTTCAAGGTCCCTTTCTGTCCTGTGATTCTAACTGAGCAACTGATATAAGTTTGTGACTTTGACCTAAAAGGTACAAGCTGTTAGCAGAATAAATCCCTGTTGTAGATGGAGTTTTCCTTGGTCCAATCTAAGACGGAACCTGGAGGCAGAGAAAGGATTAAAGGAAAAATGGAAAGAATTGAATGACTGGACTGGGAACAGTATAACAGGATAAAAAATTTTGTTGAGGGGAAGGACAAAATGAGTAGGGGTTTAACTAAACCAGGAAGGAAAAAAATCACATACTTTGGGGGAAAAGAAATTACTTGTGTGAAAGCAGTGGATGGCTCTGAAGGGAGTATAATGAGATGTCACTTTGTGACTTTCAGTGTGGGATAATATAAATAGTATTTATGTAAAATTTCTCAAACTGTTTGCTTAGAGAATTAGCTTCTTCTTCCTTTTTTTTTTTATTATTTTTATTTTTCTGATCCACTTCTGAATTTACCCAGAAAGAAGAGGCAGAGAGAAAGAAGGAGACAGAATTTTACACTAAAAGGCAATTGCTCTGGCAGTTTGGAGTTGGAAGGGAATTAATTAGGAACAAATATATATATTTTTTCTTCATCATAGCTTGCTGTATGTCAGGATCATACTCTCCATCCAGTAGTTGCTAAGCAGCCTTGCAGCACAGTAACATTAATGCCACAGCAGCTCTAGTTTTCTCTGCTTCTTCGGGCTATGATGCTAACAGTCAGCGCTGTGAGTGTTAGCCCGTTTGTGGCAACTCCCTGTGCAATCACCATTAAACCACAGCTCAGGGCTACAAGAGTAGTAGACTAAGCAGCGTGTGTCCTACCACTATAATACTAATGCTGAGATTTACTATCAGGGCTCTGCAGTATGACTATAGTTAGTTTCCATTTTATTATAAAATCTTTCTGTTCTGTATTTGCTTGATAACAGGGCATTGAATACTCACATTTTGAGGCTAGATTCCTGCTAACTTTTGTTGTATGAGGTGAATGGTTTAGACAAGGAAAAGGAAGTTCCCTTCAAAATCTCAGCACTGCTTTTCAAGAAGATACTATTACTTTGAGCAAGATACAAACACACACTGAATTCCTCAAACACCCCTCTCCCTGGCAAGTAGAATGGGGGGGGAAAAAAACAAGGAACATCTCTCTCTCAGCTAAGAACACCATTGAAATTGGTGAAAAATTTTTTATGTGTGCAGAATTTGGCCAATGAAAGTTATTAATTTTAGAATTTTGAATTGTCATTTGTTGATTTTTTTTCTTTGTTATTTATATACGTTTGAAGTGTTTGCTTTGCAGTCAGGAGACTTAAAAGTATGTTTGTGTGCCTACAAAGATGAAGGAAAAAGGAACATCAAGAATTTATTTCTGTTGAGTCATCATAACAAGAGATTTAGTAATAGTCTTTAAATTTCTAGTGATATCACGTTTCAAAAAGAAAAAAAAAAGTTGATGTAGATTTAAAGTTTCCTGAATTTATCTCCCATCTTATTTTGAATTCCAATTCTGATAATATCAGTTGAAATAAAATGTAAATCAAAACTGTCATTTAGCATTCTTGAAGGGCTTACATTTGCTGTAGTGTGTAGCAAATGTAAGCCCTTCAAGTGATCTTCAAACTGAATCACAATTTGTGTTACAGATTAACTTCAAATGTAACTGCAGTATTTAATAGATCTTATTTCTAAACTGGCAATAGGAATTAGTAAAAGGAAGCAACAGGAAATGAAGGCCTTGAAACTCTTATTTCCTGATACAGAAAATATATGAAAGATGTAGAATAATGGAGAATGCAATGCAAACAAACAAACAAACAAAAGCATTGAAACTGTTAAATATAAATGGGAGATGAATTTTATGATTTCTCATCTCCCCATTTTTTCCCCAAAATAGAGAAAATTTTTACTAATGTAACTTTATAACTTACTACCACAAGAAAGTATTTCATCTGACCAGCAGTGATGATGACCAGCAGCATGACTTCTATGAAAAAAAAAAATGCAACCAGTGTAAGATTACATTGAAATTGTATTTACAGAAGTTCTTCTGAATTCATCTCAATATTCTGCATCAGCCACACTCCACACTTTTCTTCTGCATAAATATCCAGTATTTTACTGCATTAAATGGAGTCATAGTATGCATTCCTTTCGGGCAGCCTCGGTGTTGTGAGTGATAGCTCTGTGTCGCCACTTGGGGCACTCTGCACTTGCAGTTTTCGACGTCTGTGTAACAAGATATTCCTTGTGACTCTACTGCCACTGAGATTTGTAGACAAATAGCAGTGCTGGCTGCCAATCCATTGACCCACACTGATACTGTGGATATATTTACAGCAGTCTCCGATACTGCTGTCCTTGTTACGCTCTATTTCTGTTTGTATTGTCCTGATAGCCAGAGATCATAATCAGTCTCTGTTCACAGTGTATTTGGCTCTTGGCCAATTTAAGGCCACAGTACTTCTGTGCCACAAGACAAAATATTGAACAAGGTCAATGAAACCTGCAATATTGTGAAAAAAATCATGTTTTGAATCAAAGGTAAGAAGACAAAAATGTTTATTTAACAAGGCAGTTGCCTGGAATCTATAGGACAAGTACTATAAATGCCAAAGACTTCCCTATTGATCAGTGTTTCTTTTGGTAAGCTGTTTCTGTTGGTGAGATGCTCCTTCTATCTTTGGCCTATTGGATTTTAGAAGCTTCCTTTCATCCAGACAGTGCAGTTTAACAGGATTCAAAAGATTCAAGAAGATCAAAAGTTTAATTTCTGACTCTTCATGACCACTATTTAGGAGCAGATCCTAGATGTTGATCCGGTTTTGCTTAGTGTTTGGCTGATCTTGTTTACCTTTTCTGACTAAAATGTCAGGCATAAGCTGTTCTAAGCTAACTTCTAAGCTTAAGCAAGACAGAAAAAACAATATCTCCTTATTTCTTAAGATAATAAAGAAATGGATGTCTTCATGTATTTTACAGGTATGTGTCTTTTCTTTTTAGCTTTACATTACTAGATTTTCAGTATTTGAGCCACAAGCATATGTGCCAGAAGAGTGAGGGTTTGATCTGCAAATAGCAGTTTGGTATTTGAAATTTCTTTCCCAACATCAGAGTGATAAATGTACATTTTCTCAGATGGTTTTGGTTTCAGTTAATCAGCATTTTCTGACAGAAAACTGTTTAGTTGGAAAATCCCCAATAGATCTGATTATTGTTCAAGTAATTAGTGACCAAAGAGGGATCAGGTAGGAGAAGCATTTAAAATGATGATAATGATGATTATCACGTTCTGCACAGTGCAGTGCTCTAAAATATTTTTCTAAGTAATGTCTAATAATGCTCATCCTTAGGTCTGTGTTTGTTGTATGCTTAAGCAGTCAGGGAATGGTTCATAAGCTTTCCATGAACTATTGGAAAAGGGTTAGACATTATTTTTCAGGAATCTGTTTTAACTTGCCTTGTATTATCAGGCATGTTCAAAATATTCCATTAACTATGAGGTTACATTAAAAAATAAAAAGAGGCAGTGATATAACTCGAGAATAACCTGTGCTTTATTTTCAAAAGAAGTTTTATAATGTGACAGAACAAGGAACAAATAAGAACAAAATAAAATTACAGAATGGTGTTATTGTTTGCAAAAAATGAAATGGTAGTATTACCTTCATTATTCATTAAGAATAATAAGGTTAATTGTTAAGTTTTGTGTAATGAGTCAGTGACTGATCACAAAATTATTTTGATGCTTTTCCAGTTCATAAGAATATTATTTCAGATTGATTTGTTTACAAACTCAGTGCCTTGGCAGTGTGTTTTTGCAGTATTTAATCATTTGGTTGAGGGGTTATTATTGGCTCTTGACTTCATTTGAGCTAATGGAAAGACATTTTCCATTGGATGTGTTTGTATATCCTTTTTCAGTAGCTATTATTAAGATTAGCTGTATAAAATCTCAACTATATCTGTTGGCATAATTGTAACTGTAGTTGTGTTTAAACTTTACCTAATATAACTTATTGCATGAATTAAAATGTTTTGAAATTGTGATGCATCCATATTTGAAAGCCTAATTTTTGCATTAAACTTCCAACAAAAATGATCTGATACTTTTGATTTCATTTCTAAAAAGAAAGGCTTTTGAGAAGTGTATCTTCTTCTGCCATACTCCTAACACTGAATAGATGTACTTCAAAATGATTTCCTTTCGACAGCTCAAAATAGAAAAAGAAAGCACTAACGGTAGTGCTAATGGTTTTACAGTAAATAACATAGATGCTATTGCAGTTGTTGCCTAGGTATCTGCCTAGGTTGTAAGATATGGTATCATAATTTTTCCTGAAGAATCCCTGCCAGGACTAATATTTCTGCTGTAAATATATTTTTTATTTCAGGGAGGCTTCAAGCTACATCTGTTACCAAATATAATAAAAGCACACAGTATAAACTATATTAATTTGTGACACTCACTTCTTGCTAGCTGTAAATACTATCTAGTGCCATTTTTATATAAAAGAATGAAGTAAAATAGAAGAATTCAACCTAGTTCTGCCCTAGTGAACTAAGTCTGGAAAAGAAAGTAACAAAAAAATCAACAACCTACTTTCTGCTGCTACTTTACTACATATTTGAATAATGGCTGAATATTCTAGTTCACAGGTTGAGTGAAAAATGAAATCTTTGTAGCTATATTGCCTTTGACCTCTGGCTTGACACTATCTGACCATATCTCTGAGTTATTACCTTGATGTAAGATCTTGAAGTGTTGGACTTTAAAGCAGCCTTTCTTATTTTTTATATATTTCTAGGAAAATTTCTATGCTTCTATAGAAAATATATTTTCTATATATTTCTATAGAAGCAGGTTAATAGCCATAGTCCTGTAAAAATGTAAGGAACAAATGGAAGTTATAATTCCCACAATTAGATATACCATCTGGTGTAGTCTTAATACATTATATTACTAGCTATGTCTGTTATCTTAAAACTTCCCAAAATTCTTACTTTTTGTGCTATGTATTAATTTGGTCTCTTTTCATTTATAAAATGAATACCTGTGTAGAGTTTATATCTAAGTTGTTAGCTAATTCAAAGTAGCTAGTTTCTCCTCTGGTTTATGAGGTAGAATTTCATATTTGCTGAAGCTGTTTTTGGTAAATGTCAAGGAAGAGACTGTATTAAACAAATGTTACTTACAAATAACTATCATGATTCTTTAAATTTTAAAACTGAAATACAAAATATCTATAAAGTAGCTTGGTTAGAGAGCTGAAATCTATATCATTATGGATTGTGTTGGTCTGCAATATTTTTTTTCAAATGTGCAAGGAAATTTAAATAAGATTTCCTTTTCAGCTATGCACAGATATTTTATATGGGTGTAGATGTATTTACATATGTGTAGTGGTGGGAGACTGTATGGCATAGTATAACCATGGCTTATATTTTCTTTTTATGCTTTTGACTCCCATTTTACACTGTTCAAAAAATGACTACACTTCTATAGCAACGGTTTCAATTTATTGTACTGCATTTTCTACCCCAGATAAGATAATACTTTCCCTAGCCCTCTGCCTTTCAGTAATACATTTCATGTAACTGTTCTCTTCTTCTTTTTTTTTCTTTTTCTCACTAAGAGAAGCACCATCCTTTCTGCTTAAATATTGTCTTCTCTTGGGAGATACTCTAGATTAGATCCTGGTACCAGTGGTAAAACATCTCAGTTATTTAATTGTCTCCATACTATATTCAAAATACTTATTTAATTTGAGATGTTTTGCTGTCCCTAACAAATGTCTTGATTTAACTCTCTTCTGTTTTGAAAATGAGATCTCTCAGTTGTACACAACCACAGCTGTAGATGAACACATTATCTAACTTCCTCCACTGAAATTATGATACCCCTGAGAATAATTCAGAGTGGAACGTGTCACTTAAATTTTATTTGATTATGGCCAAGTACTTTGAAGCATACATCTTTGTTGCTACCTCTTAATAAACAATTAAACATTCATAATTTCCATTTTTCATTGATTTTTCCTGATAATTTAATCTATTACTCTTTACGAAACCTCCTTCACTGGAGTATGTCTTTGGACAAAAATGTGGTAAATAATGAAAAGAATGTGTGCCAAGTAATTGTTGGGGAACATGGGGAGATCTTTACAGGCCTCAAGTGAGGCCTAGGTCTGTGTAGGCCTTGGGCTGCCCAAAGGTGACGCCTGGTGCCTGCACAGGCTCACTCATGCCACTTGGCAGGACTGAGCAGTCTTGCAGAGCACCAGGTGGTTCATCACACCCATGAAGGAACATTCAGGCAGCCCAAAGATGGGGGCTAGGCACTCCTCGAAGGTGGGGGCCGGAGCTGCTCGCTCCGGCCCACCCGCTGTGTGACAGGGGAGTGCAGCTAATGAGGACATCTTGGCAACAGCCCTCACCCAATCATGTATCTCCCTCCTCCCATCATCCCTCCTACCGTTCGTTATATAAAAGCTTATGTTAGCTGTAATAAACTCGTCGGTTGACCCTGAACCATATTGGTTATGTCTTTTGTCAGCCGTCCGGGTGTTTAGGCAGTCGGTGCTGCCTGTCCGCATATAGGGCGCCGTCGGTGCGGCTAAAGCCCTGCGGTGCACCCCACGACCTCCTCACCTTGGGTGGGTCCGACCCGACTGGGCCAGCCCGAGAGAGTGCCCCGGCGCGGCGTCGTCCTCCTTCCGGCCCGTGACCGGACATCGCAGAGGATCCAGGATCCCGGAGGGTGAGACAAGCCGGTTCCCCGGGGGAGTCCAAGATCACGCGCGGAGGGTCGGCGCGTCGGCCAGGCCCGAAGACCTGTGGGCTAGTGCCAGCCCCGACCAGAAACCCGCGACAAGTAATAATATATTTTAATTTATTAGTTCCTTGTCTTTTCAATATCTCTCTATTTTAATCTCTGTTAAGTTGTTTTTCACTGTTTTTCTCTTATTGCAGAGAGGAATCATATGTTGCAATGATTGCACTTTACCCTGGGAGTTGAGAATTGCGTAAAACTGATTTTTGCTGTCTTCTCTTTTTAATATTTCAGCAAGTCCCTATTTAAATAATTCTTATATAGATTTCAATGAAATCTTTTGTATTCCATTTTTAAGGCTGCATAATTTTATATAATAGTAGTTTAGTACTGTACAGTACCAAATGCTGTTGTTTTATAAAGATTCTGTGTAAAAAACAATGTGTAAAAATAAAATTTGTTTCTGAAAATTACAACTAATAGTAAGTATTGCACAATATTCAAAATTGTACAGTATCCAAGGAGTCACTAGACCCATCTGCTTTATGACTGTAATTGTACAAGATATTCATGTAAATGAGAACAGAATTTGACTGATCTGTCACTACTAATTTGATTTTTTTTTTATTTCCATGCTTTTATTTTACATTTAAGACCCACCAGGGAGAGAGGCATGTGCCAGTGCATTATAAACAGTTAAAAACACTGTAGCACCTAGTCTGTTATAATTCAAGAAGTAACAAAACACACCCTGGGCAACCCATTATGGAAAAACACTATCAGATGCACCAGCAGTGAGTGAAATGAAAACTGCAGGAGGAATGATTAAAAAATATAGGGAACAAGAACATAAAGTTAGAAGTAGCTGGGGCACTGCTCTGGCAATGGTTTGGAGAGATTGCAATCCTGGGAACACTGACAGCAACTACCTGCACTAAAATTAAGCAATGCTGTGCCAGGTGTGATAAGCATGTGGCATATTCTCTCTGAAGCAGTAACAAATTGGCTATACCTGAAAGTACCTATCACAGTTTGTGGTGGCAGAAGTACTTGATCTGTTATACATTTGATAAAGAGCAGATAATGAAGCATCACCATACTCAAGTTTCTTAGATGAATCTTGAGCAATCAAGAAATTCAGTGATACTTTTATTCAGTTTATGAAATCAAGGAATTGTCTACATGCCTGAATTTTCCTTCAATGCCATATTTGTTTTAAGGCCACAGTTTTGCTTTAAGATCATAGGTTTCATAACCCCAGCATTTGTTCTTTCATGATAGAAGTTTAGTCACCCATTATGAAAATTCCTGGAGTATTAATGTATTAATTAATGAAACAAATGTATTCTTCCATACTATACTATACCATACTCAAACTCAGTTTGAGGGATGTATATACTGTTGACTTCTGAAGACACGTAATTGGCTCTCTGAAGCTGCTTTTGTGACAGACTTGCTGATTTTTGGCTGCCAGAGTCTCCAGTCATTGCTCTTTCTTTGATGTGAATCCCTCTCCATGTGCTTAGTCCCTTGAAAGTGGGCATTCTGTCTTTTTCGAAGTGATCAGTGATCTTTTCCACTTTTTTTTTTTTTTTTTTGAGTCTATTTCCTGGAATGATCATTTCCTTTGTTCTGATGAAACCAGCTGGTCTTTTATTTTTTTTTCTATTTCTTTGTATTCAATTGGAATAAATGTATACATCCCTCCTTTCCTAAAGCATATCCTAAATTCTTTTGTGACTTGAAATATATAATTAACTTTCTTCCTAAACCAAATTCACTCAACTGAATAGAAGCTGATTGCTGTGTTAGGATCTTCCAAAATTATTTGGTCATGAGGGCTTTCGGTTTTAACACATTTCTTGATCTAAATTTCATATGGTTAAGTGAATCTGTCTTTCAAATAACAGGACATGTAACTCACCAGCTCAGTAATTGAAAGAGGTGCTAATGCTTTTACATATTGAGAAGGATTCTGATAAAAGTAGTATTCTTTTCAAAATACTCTCATTTTTACTGTTACTACTACAAACAGAGTATTTCATGCCCTCTGATGCAAGTGTTTGAGTGTTATTTTCCTAAAAATTAATATTTTTCTAATATTTTTATCGTCTGGGATTTAGCTGCAAATTGCAGCTTGTTGGAATTAACTTTGGACACGTGTTTGTTTAAAGAAAAATACTGTAATGCTATAAGATTAAGAGATGTTCTGTATATAAACTGTATAGCTTATTTTAAGCACCCAGTAGAATAACAACACATTGTCATTATTCTAACATATTTCACTGATCTTTTTTTCTCCTTTAAATAATGCACTGTGTTTTATTTATGAAGAAACTGTCTCATTGAGGATCTAAAACATTATGAACATTTGAAGAGAAATCATTGACTATATGGTTTAAGTTTACATGTTTAGAACTGACTGGTAATGTTGAATAAATTAGAAGAGATGTCATCCAGCTTGCTTTTGCATTTGATTACGAAAGCCAGATGTACTGCCCAGGACCTTCTTCCCCGCAGGAGCAAACTGACTAAAGGCATTCAGTGAAGACCTTGAGTGGACACAGGAAGAAGTGTGCTTCCTAAGATAGAGAGTATTTATTAAAATATTCATACCTACATATGGGTTTTCTCAGTAATGTGGCTATATATAAAATACATAAGATAAATTGAAAAAAACAAATCATAGAGTCCAATTAGTGATTTTAAGAATGAGAAAAAGAATGGAATGGGAACAGTTTATTAAATTTTGAAGTGTGGGCATGGTTGTGGTGTTCATATTGCACTGTTCTTGGCCTCCAATATTTACTTTATTTTCACTCGGTTATATTAAAACCCCTACAATTATTCTTAATCACATTTTGAAAGGGACAGGGGTTTCTAAATTTTGTTTGTCATTTCTAAGTCTTGTTGCTCTTATCTATAGTCAATGGTGTTTTAATCTGATCTCAGAGTTGTACTTTGAAGTCATATGTGCCCAATAGTTAGTTTATTCAGAAAAAATCCTAACCCAAATAATTCTTACTAAAATCAGCAGAATAACATGGCTGATCAGCAATTTTTAAAACTTGAGCCCTTTATGTATAGATATATATATATATGCACCAAATTATAATTGAAGGATTCTATAAAATCTAGATATTATATAGAATGAAGTTCATTATTCAACTGATAATTACTAAATAATTATGCAGTGGATATAAAATATATAGTTAGTAATCTAATTCTGAAAGTTATAAATATCTATAAAATTTAATTCAGAAAAGGACCCTTCTTCCTGAATATAGTATTATATATTTCAGGAAGACATTTTGAAACAATGGATCTATCTAATGATTCTGTGTATGAACCTGAATCCATCCTTTTTTGATGGTATCCTTTGGAATAAGAAAAGAGGAAGATTTTGTAATTTATGTAAAGAAAAAAAAAGTGAGAAATAATAGGGAGAAGTATAACACATTAGCATGTTACTGTTATAATCTATATTTATAAATTAATCAATGTCTTGAAAGATCTGCTCACACGTGTTCTTTCTCTTCTTTTTCATCCATTTCGCTTACATCATATTTCATAAATCAATAGCATGCTTGATAAAGAATACATGTTTTCACTTGTGTATAATGAAACACCAGGCTACAGAAATTCATGGTGGCTTTTATACAGCTTTTAATATAGAGAAAGTGAAAATGACTTACTGAATTCAGAATAATCCAGCAGAGTACCTGTAGTATTTCATAATATTTTCAGATATAAAAAATACTTTAAAATTATGAGGTGAATCCTCAAAAATGTAAAGTGTATCATTGTAGATACACTAGTAAAAGTTATACCCCAAATTATTCACATATATCCCAAATTATTCTTTTTTGTGTGTTCTTGCTCTTATTTTCTAATAAGTATAGCAATATTAATTAAAATAATAACAAGAGTGTTCTGTGGTGTTCAGCTAGAACACCACCATCTGTGGTGTTCTGCTAGTAGTTCAGTTCACCATCATCACAATCAGATCAGAATTTAAACTGAGTATTTAAAAACATGAGAATTATGTTGATGCCAAATAAGACCAGCAGCTATTTGAAGGGTCGAATCATACTGCTTTTCTCATATCGAATCATTTGAATACTGTGTATGACAGGTGTGAAATTTGAACCATAAGCCATTTTTGCTTAGATCTGCTGATAAAAAATATCTGTTGATAAAAATATATATTTTATACTATTTTCCCCACCTTTTTTTTCCCCCAAATATCTTTATTTTTATAATTACTTTTCTTGTATCTTTTTAATTTTCCTACAAGAATTTTTCTACAGTTATTTTTGTGATGTCCCTGAATGAGCATAGAGGATACATATTTATCATAAATTAAATGAGAAATATATAATCAGAATGGAAACTTGACATACAATATTGTCATTAAACTGAATAGTTTCATAAACTGTAATTCCAAGTCAGGAATTTGTGTTTAATTATTCCTTGTCACTGAAAGTTTTGATTTAAACCAGAGAGAATTACTAATGTCTTAAGTGCCAAAGAGTTTAATCACAGGGCCTCAGAAAGGTTGGACATCAATTCTCCAAAGATTTCTTTGACAGCTCCCTGAGGATGCACTGAAAAAAAGTTAATCTGATCAAGCTTTCAACGGATGAAGCAGAGTAGAACAGCACTTACCTTATAAAAGTTGCAGTTGGTTTACCATGCCAGTCTGGCATACTGAGAAGACCAATGATTACGGAAACAAAAGGAAAGAGAATGTGACATGAGTAATTCATGTAAGTCTTCTCTTGCTGCCGTTATGTTGCCAAATGCCAACTTTTGACAAGCTGAAAATTCTTTTTTTTTTCTACTCCATACTGCTTTATTTTATAGAATATATTTTAAAAGAACTAATTAAGTTTCATGTATTTTAAGACATGCCAGTTGGCAGAGTTTTATTTTCCCACAAATAATGGAAAGAAGTAAAAGACCTGCATGAGTTCATAGGCTTTGGCTGCATAAGCATCTGTAATATTCTGCTGTTGCTACTTACATAGAGCTTTAGGAGGAAGGAATCTTTGCAGGAGACTGTGGTCAGAGAGAGTGTTGCAATTTGAAAGCCGTGGCAAGGGTAGGGGAAGGAGATATCAAATACTGTGTTAGCTCTATGCTCAAATCTGGCAGTACCAGATTCACGAACAGTCTGTTGACTGTAGATCTGATCACTTTCCTAGGAGTGAATCAACTTCCCAAATAGTGTGATCTGCTATAAGCTTGACTCTGGTAATATTGGATTCACGAACAGTCTGTGGTCCGCAGGTTGGATTGCTTTCCTAGGAGAGAATCAAGTTCCCAAACAGTGTGATCAACTATAGTTATATAGCTATAGTTGAATGACTGTAGTTATACTTCTTTGGTGACAAAGTTTCTTGCTTTCCTTTAAAAGTACGGTCTAGAGCGCATGTTCAGTGAGGAGTGGTCATACTTCAGAGACAAGTAACTTTTGGAAGGGAGGTGTGAGTTGGCATTATAATGAACTTATAATGAGCAAAGTTCAAGCAAAGTTGATCCGAAAGGAGTGATTTGCCACCCTTGCTGCCTCAGCACTGCACATCTTACCGCATATTGGACAACATTGGACAACTACTGTGTGGCTTATCAGCGGCCCAGCACAGGGAGTACCACTGAGTTTCACCGTGGTGTCTTCACTCCGCTCCATCCTTCCGTACTCCTCTCTGCAGATGTGAGGAGGGCAGATTGTGCTGCCTAGGGAACCTTTGGGGAGCAGAGTCCCTGTCTGCCAACCATTCTGGAAGTGGCAACTGTGTCTCACTCCAAGCAAGCTTCTGTAATGCCAAAACTTCTGTTAGGCCCTAGTCTTTTTCTAAGCTCCTCTTTCCAAGCAATTCTTCCACAGAGAGGTCAAAGATTTAATTCTGATACATAAGCAGAAGCAATACTGATACTAAGAGTGATGGAAAATGATTTCCTCAAAGTATTACTAGAAGAAGAAAAAAAAAGTTTAGTCATAAACACCATAAATGCATACAGTAACTTTATAACTTTGAAGAAATAGATTTAAAACTCGTAGTAGAGATAAAAATCCTATTTTGAAATGACAACAGCTGTAGTATATTCTGTCATATTTCAAATCTATGATTTTAAGGACCAGTTACCGACCAAGGGAATTTTGTGTGCCCCAAAAGAATGAACTCTATTCAGTGACAATATTACACTGATAATTTGACTATGGTTGAGGGAAAAGCATATATGTTTATTCTCTATTTATTCTTATTTATTGTAGAGAGTCTTTTTTTAGACAATAAAATGCTTTTTCTAGATAAACAATGTTCTTTTTGTAGATTGGTCTAAATATTTAGTCTACTTCTTCAGTGACATATGTTCTCTTTGTAGACATTCATGGTCTTTCAAGCAGTAGAAGACCAGTTCAAACAGTGTTGCTTCTATTTTGTTTTTCATTTTTTTTTTCTATTTTAATATTATTTATTCATTTCATTTGTTCTTATTCATTTGCTCTATTAGTTGTACTTTCTTTATTTTCTTGCTATTTTGTTTAATTTATTGTTCATTTATTTTCTTTTCATATCTCCCCTAGTCTGTGTTTTCTTATAATTATTTCTTTATTCTTTACTACTTTAGAATCATAGAATCATAGAATCGTTAAGGTTGGAAAGGACCTCTAGAGATCACCTAGTGCAACCTCCTGCACTCGCAGGGTCACCGAGAGCACGTGGCACAGGACTGTGTCCAAGCGGGTTTTAAAGATCCTCAGAGAAGGAGATTCCACAACCTCTCTGGGCAGCCTGTTCCAGGGCTCTGTCACCCTCACTGTCAAAAATTTTTTCCTTAAGTTCCTGTGGAACTTTTGGTGTTTCAGTTTGTGACTATTGCCTCTAGTTCTGTTGGTGGCCACCACTGAAAAGAGGCTGGCCCCATCCTCTTCACTGCCTCCCTTGAGGTACTTATAGACACTGATCAGATTCCCTCTTAGCCTTCTCTTCTCCAGCCTGAACAGGCCCAGCTCCCTCAGTCTCTCCTCATAGGGCAGATGTTCTGGGCCCCTGATCATCCTTGTCGCCCTGTGCTGGAGTCTCTCCAGCAGCTCCACATCCCTTTTTTACTGTGAGGCCCAGAACAGGACACAATACTCTAGATGAGGCCTCACCAGGACTGAGTAGAGGGGCCGATCACCTCCCTCGACCTGCTGGAGATGCTCCTCTTAATGCATCCCAGAATCCGATTGGCCTTCTTGGCCACGAGGGCACACTGCTGCCTCATGGTCAACTTGTCATCCATCATGACGCCCAGGTCCTTCTCTGCAGGGCTAGTCTTCCGTTGGTTGGTTCCCAGCCTGTCCTGTTGTCTGGGGTTATTTCTCCCAGGTGCAGGACTGTGCACTTGGCCTTGTTGAATTTCATGAGGTTTCTCACCTCCCAGTTGTCCAGTGTAGGGAAACATGAAACTAAAACTCCAACCCCATCAACCCTGCCATACCTGGTGG
>VWPW01003962.1:8567-18831 GCA_013389825.1 Crypturellus undulatus | reverse complement strand
ATCCCTTGCTACAATTTCCAAGGGTCATAAACACTAGCCAAGAGCAAAGTTGACTCTAGGGCACAAGTGCAAGGCAGATTGGATCTGCAGTTCATTGCTTTTCTGCACATGAACCATATCCCAGGAACACATTTCAGTATTTGCAGCAAAACACAAAACTGAACAACGAAACACAAAATAAAGTTGAATAAACAGCTGCCACTCAATGTTATGAAGTATCGGGTTAATTTCTCTATTGGCCATTTAAAAAACTCCAAGCAGCTACAAAGCCTGTTCAGAAGTTGTCTACTTCTATCTGTACCATCCAACTAGATATTCCTGTCATCGCAATAAGCATGAAAGGAAAAAAAAAAANAAAAAAAAAAAAAAAAAAGAAAAGAAAAAAGTTGGGAAGAGGAAGGAAAAAATAAATAAAGTGCTAGTTTTACCTCACACACCTAAAACAAGAGTAGAGTTTAGGGCTATATGCATTCATATGACAACAAATCTTTAGTCCTCTTTAGCTGAAAACTACAGTTGACTTCAGTTGTCTGACACAAGACAGTACTAAGTTTTTCCAAAGTGAGCAAGCCTCAGTAATCACCTAATGCTACAAATACTAGAGGAGGAGGAGGCCACAGTCATTGCATTTTTTTCCTGTTTTTTGACAAATGCATCAGCAATTTATCTTCAAAATGACCATATCTCCAGATGCTTCACACACTGCAAACACTGATAGTTTATCTGTAAAAACATACCGAATTAAATACTTCTCCAGTACAAAGTCATACCTCCTGCTGATATAACAGCATCTGCCCACCGAACTGTCTCTTCATTATATTCACGACGTTTAACAAGACGGACTTCTATCCTCTCGTTCCTATAAAGTGCAGGAAAAAGCCTGAACGTGTCCTATATTGTTCCTTTTCAAATCCCTCTGAAAAACTGACATGTAATTAAGGACTAATTACAGTGGTATTTAGCTTACAAGCATTTGATTCTCAAAAAGTCCTTCACATTTTTTTCATTTGTTTTCAAGGTGTGTTAGTTAAGTGCACAGAGCTATTACACATTAAGATGGCTTCAGGAATTACTGTCTATCTACATCACCCTGCTTTCAGTATTCTTATTTCATTAGGATTGGTCACACAGAGCTTGTTTTATTGCTTAACACGATCCATTGCTATTTGTGCTGTGTCTGAAATCCTCAGACACCTCCAGCCTTACCGTAAGCTGTCTACAACATGCTCCACATTTTTGGTGTGAATGCGATGTCGCTCCAGGAGACCAGTGTAGTTAGATCCCTTCAAGGCAAGCTGTAAGACAGAAGTTGAATTTTAGGTAATTAGTCACTATTACCTGGTCACTCTTCAGTAATATAAACACAAGTATGCATTTTATCTCCATAGAAGTCTATATTTGCCTTGTAAATATTTCATTAGGTACTACTTCATATACATACCAGTCAGCTGAAGTTCACACTTGGTTTTAACCTAGTTATGTTACCACAGCAGAAAAAAAGCTGTAGAACTTTTTGGTAAGCCCTAAATTAATACCCAGGTAAGTAGGCCACAGTGATTTCTATCCTACTGCATATGTTGTTCTCCCCTAAATTTGCAGAATAATTTAAACTCTATGCAAATCTACATAAAATGTATTTATACCCATTATACTAGTCATACACCAAAACTTTCCAACCACAAAGTTAGCCAGTTACTTCAGAGTTAAGTGTTGTGCTGTAGATGACAAAAAGCAACATGAACAATGATTAAAACAAAATCCCAGACATTTTTCAACACACAGCATGTTAATCTTCAACTTGTTGCTAGCTGACAGTTTTCTGTTGCAGCCCAAATACAAGAATGACATTTCCCCTGCACCACCAAAAAGAAACACGAGCTTAAGGACTATGCACCAACTGGGTTTTGATACTGATCCCAAAAACACAAAGCAGACTTTTCCAAACAAATTTTAAACAAGAACAAAACAACAATATTTAACATTTACATTCTAGCATCATCTATCTTGGAAGTAGAAGAATTTAAATACTTAAACTTGCCATCCTCTTCAGATCATGCAAGCATTCATAAAGAAAGACTCAAACAATCAGGCAAGCAGCCCTCAGGCTGAAGATTTGATTTTTTGCACCAAACTTCTGCACGAAGAATTCAGTCACCATCATTCATCCTCTTCCATCCTTTACCTTCATCTAATCTTTTGGGAATAACACTGTCAAATACATGTTTATATGGAGGTAAAGCCTGATTTGAAAGTAGAAGAAAGATGACATTAAAGGAAGGGGTGCCCTTAAGCTAGAAAGTTAATACATCCACAATGAATGAGACCTTGTTTCAAGCAGTAGCCTGGCCTAGATGGCCTCCTAAGGTTCCTTGTAACCTGAATAATTCTATGTTTATACAGACACTGTTTCCTTTTCACAAACAATAAAAGTTGAAGTATTTATCAGTGCAGAAACAAAAGTTTGCATAGAGTTTGTGCAAAGTAGTTGTTCTGTGCCAGAAACTTTGAACAGGCACCACCTGCAATCCATTTGTGTGTCTTTACTCAGGGTTGCATGTCCTTCCAAGAGCACGCGGTGACAGACAACCACAGCTAATCCCATTGTTATACAGATTGCCACAGCACAGAATTCCACAGCCGAGAGCAGAAGAGCCCAGGATATGAGGGTTCGAGTTAACTGCAATCCAATAGAGATTTAGGAAGAGCACATCTGTCAGGTCACTCACTGATGTCAAGAAATCCAACCATTAGACAAATGCAAAGACTGCCTCACAGCTGAAGAAACTATAGAAAATACAATGAAAGTGGCCACACTGCAGCTCTGTCCTTCTCAAAATCCATTTAGAATCAATACTAACACAAATGTCATCTTTAGTTGGTCTTAGAGCTGGGATCAGGAAATTCTCCAGCAGAAAGAGCTCCCAAGCTTGCTTTGCTTGGGTGCAGATGTACCAGTCGTGGTACACGTTCAATGCACGGTGTTGCATGGGGAACACAAAAGGTTAACAGTGGGGAAGAAAGAGTACCCAAAATGAGGGTGAGCTATGATACTGCCCTTGGCTGGGTCCACTGCCAGCCCTGCATGACTCATTTAGAGTAGCAAGGAGAAAGGAAGCAGATAATCACCACCTGCAGTCAAAACTTGTCCCCAAATACTGTACCTATGGTTTGCTACTACTAGAAGCAACAGGAAATCCACAGCACCACCTCTGCATAACAACAGTGTTATGAAATTCAANCAGTGATTTCTATCCTACTGCATATGTTGTTCTCCCCTAAATTTGCAGAATAATTTAAACTCTATGCAAATCTACATAAAATGTATTTATACCCATTATACTAGTCATACACCAAAACTTTCCAACCACAAAGTTAGCCAGTTACTTCAGAGTTAAGTGTTGTGCTGTAGATGACAAAAAGCAACATGAACAATGATTAAAACAAAATCCCAGACATTTTTCAACACACAGCATGTTAATCTTCAACTTGTTGCTAGCTGACAGTTTTCTGTTGCAGCCCAAATACAAGAATGACATTTCCCCTGCACCACCAAAAAGAAACACGAGCTTAAGGACTATGCACCAACTGGGTTTTGATACTGATCCCAAAAACACAAAGCAGACTTTTCCAAACAAATTTTAAACAAGAACAAAACAACAATATTTAACATTTACATTCTAGCATCATCTATCTTGGAAGTAGAAGAATTTAAATACTTAAACTTGCCATCCTCTTCAGATCATGCAAGCATTCATAAAGAAAGACTCAAACAATCAGGCAAGCAGCCCTCAGGCTGAAGATTTGATTTTTTGCACCAAACTTCTGCACGAAGAATTCAGTCACCATCATTCATCCTCTTCCATCCTTTACCTTCATCTAATCTTTTGGGAATAACACTGTCAAATACATGTTTATATGGAGGTAAAGCCTGATTTGAAAGTAGAAGAAAGATGACATTAAAGGAAGGGGTGCCCTTAAGCTAGAAAGTTAATACATCCACAATGAATGAGACCTTGTTTCAAGCAGTAGCCTGGCCTAGATGGCCTCCTAAGGTTCCTTGTAACCTGAATAATTCTATGTTTATACAGACACTGTTTCCTTTTCACAAACAATAAAAGTTGAAGTATTTATCAGTGCAGAAACAAAAGTTTGCATAGAGTTTGTGCAAAGTAGTTGTTCTGTGCCAGAAACTTTGAACAGGCACCACCTGCAATCCATTTGTGTGTCTTTACTCAGGGTTGCATGTCCTTCCAAGAGCACGCGGTGACAGACAACCACAGCTAATCCCATTGTTATACAGATTGCCACAGCACAGAATTCCACAGCCGAGAGCAGAAGAGCCCAGGATATGAGGGTTCGAGTTAACTGCAATCCAATAGAGATTTAGGAAGAGCACATCTGTCAGGTCACTCACTGATGTCAAGAAATCCAACCATTAGACAAATGCAAAGACTGCCTCACAGCTGAAGAAACTATAGAAAATACAATGAAAGTGGCCACACTGCAGCTCTGTCCTTCTCAAAATCCATTTAGAATCAATACTAACACAAATGTCATCTTTAGTTGGTCTTAGAGCTGGGATCAGGAAATTCTCCAGCAGAAAGAGCTCCCAAGCTTGCTTTGCTTGGGTGCAGATGTACCAGTCGTGGTACACGTTCAATGCACGGTGTTGCATGGGGAACACAAAAGGTTAACAGTGGGGAAGAAAGAGTACCCAAAATGAGGGTGAGCTATGATACTGCCCTTGGCTGGGTCCACTGCCAGCCCTGCATGACTCATATAGAGTAGCAAGGAGAAAGGAAGCAGATAATCACCACCTGCAGTCAAAACTTGTCCCCAAATACTGTACCTATGGTTTGCTACTACTAGAAGCAACAGGAAATCCACAGCACCACCTCTGCATAACAACAGTGTTATGAAATTCAACTCTCATTCATACCTCTTCTAAAAATATCTGCTGTGATTAAAACTCTTGCCAACAAGCACCTGACAAGCAAGTAGTTCTTGCAGCATGTTTTCCAAACTCTTTCCACAGACCATTACTTCCATACACAACAAAAACTGAAGTCTCCATCTTACAATTATCTCATTTGCCTCATTTGTCAGCATATCCCCTTTTACCTTGGTCCAAGAGAGCTTTTTAATCTCAGAACAGTGACTTAGAGCAATGGTTCTTTGCATGACCATTTCCAAACATCTACGAGTTTCAGTGGTAGCTCATTTCAACTAACATTTCCTTGGTGTTATTAACAAGGAGAGAGATGATTAATTCATTGCTGTATAACCAAATCTGTTCTGTAACTTGTGTTTGTCTTAGATATGTTACATTATTTCACTAACGGCTTCAGAAGGAAAAGAAGAAAAGAAGAGAGAGATTAAATAAGCTTCCAGCATCCAGATGACTGGCTGAAATAAGCTTCTATGGTATACCACTACTCTTGTTAAGAGCAGCTTACAGCACTGGTATTGTGCATGTAGAGGCCTCCTATTTGAATTTAGTTCTAGAAAAATAAGCAGGTAACAAAATAAAAGCTAGGGGCTCAAGTTTAAGCAGATAAGTTGTACCTATGGGGTTACTGAATCATGCTCGCTTGCAGAAGGATCTGGAAATTAAAGCAGTCTGTACATCTCCAGCCTCATCCTCCTAGAGCTCAGTGACCAAGAACTCCCAACTTCTAGTTTATTTAAGAACTCAGATAACGACAGGCTGCCTGAGCCCAACCACCAAGGACATTTAAATCTACCAATAGAGGAGAAGGAATCTAACGTAAAACATGAGACATGAAAACTTAGACTATAAAATGCTAAACTGAAGACTGTCTGTCTGGATATAGGCTGAGGAGTATGCTTGGAATTTAGGAGTGTTAAGAAGTTGCAAAAAGCGAGGCAAAGGGAATATTTAGGTCTGAGCCCTGCGCTACAAGTAAATAATTTCTTCCAATGGTTATCAGTAAAGAGCAGTAAGAGAAGAAGAAATAGAGGAGTCCAGGTGAAGGAAAGCTGGTCTGTAGCCACACTGAGGGTAAGGGCAGGAGGCATAAGGAAATGACTCACAACAAGACATCACCTCAGTACCCAAGTGTTGCAGGGCCCAGAGCAGTAGGGTTCACAGAGAGTGGGAAGCAATAAGTACAGCTGTAGTAGCCCTACTGATCTGACCTCAACAGCATACAAGGGTGTAAAATAAACATGAATATAAACGTGAGATCACTATTCTAGCTAAAAGTGAATTAGCACCTGAGAAGGGAAAAAAAAAAAAAAGACATTTAGACATAAGTTCAATAGCACTCTTTAACATTACAGGGATGTTGCAAAGCAAGCTTCCAGAAGTAGCATTCACTGGAAAATACATCAAGATGAACAAAACATGCCCTGTTAAGGATTTTTTTTCTTAGTAAATTGCAATATTGAACACCAAGGCTGAACGTTTGAAAACAAACAAACAAACAAAACAAAACAACCTCTTTCATCCTATCTGTCCACATTATTCTTTTCAATAAAAGAATAATTTTTCAAATACTTAGAAGACTCCTAAATAAGCTAAGAGACTTGCTTGATTGCTTTCCATCTTGCATCTGAATTCTCATCTCTGGAAAACTTCATACCACACATTTTGAGGAGTAGAACTGTTTTTCTAGAGTACTACCATCGAGTACCAATGCTCTGTAACTGGGGCATGGCTTGTAGCAACAAAAAAACCAGCACATAGCCAAGTAAGGTCTGAATATCTCCTGTTATCTATATGTGTGAATGATGAGTCCTGGTTTAGAGAACAGACAGAAAACAAATTTTAATAACCTTCAATGCCTTAAGCCTTCAGATAAGGGTGTGCTCTCCAGTATACAGTCATGCTGGAAATATGGATCTCATTCCATTCACTACTTTGCTCTGGTCCACAAGGATAAACCCCACATCACTCTGGCCAGCAGCAGCACGGGCTCACTGCACAGCTAGGAACAGTGTCCGATGTCGGCTCTTTTGGGTAGCTGGGGCCTCAGCTTCTAAAGTCACAAGAGAAGAGAAGACATAGGGAACAGAGTGCAGCTCACCTTGGGAATTAGAAAATATTATATGCCAAACCTATCCCAAAAATGCCACAGAGGGAGGAGGAGTCTGTAGAATTCACACTAATAAGTGATCTTGTTTGGTAATAGAGAAGGCAAGAGATAAATTCACTACTAGAGTCTTTGCAGCAACATTAGACTGACTATTCCAATTTAAATTTTCTTAGGCACGTATGTAGTCCAAAATACTACAGAAGATGTTCAGAAGACTACAGAAGATTTATACTATCTAAGGAATAGGAGGGTCAATAGTATTATAAACAGTTATGTGAAAAAATACAGACATATGATGTTTTCAAAGTGCTTAGAAGGACAAGGGAAACAGAATTTCGAAGAATACAAGTGCCTTTCCTTGAAACACTTCCTGAAGTTGAAAGCTCTGCTTCCTGGATGAAAGAAAAATGCAAAAGTGCAAACAGATCAAGTTAAGCATTTGCAGTATGTTCTGGATTCCAGTCCACATTTATTACATGGCACATTCCCAGACAAAATTCTGAATTTATACTTTATTTTGCAGCAGCAAAGAAGTTAGAAAAGCATAAAGAAGGATGCTTCAGTTATTATTTAAATGGAGAGTGCAGTAAATAATACTGTTTAACAAACAATGATATGCAGGCAAGTGTTTTGATGCTACGCTATAAAAGATTAGCTTCTTTAGAAGCTTATGAATCTTTACCCAACATATTTGTCATGACTGCCATTAGCTCACAGAGTTCAAGGGAAAAAAAAAATCTGAGACAAGAGCCAGAGGGTAAATAAGGAAATGTCTACAGGTCAGCTAAAAAAAAAAAAAAAAGCATTATTTTCAGCATTTTATTTTGGGAAATATTTAGTCTGTTCCTGTACATATCTTAGTTTTTCCACCCACATGGCAAGACTCTAATATTGCAAAACACATACTTAGGCAAGTTAGACTTTGTCTACCTGCAGACACTATTAGTTTTATTGCTGCAACTCCTCATGTGGGGGCATTTTGAGAGGAAGGCTGGATAAGAAAAAAGGACAGTTGATCTAGAATAAAAACATCAATATTAAAAATATTATCTTATGTCTCTAAGTTGCTCCATGAGGACAAACCCTACATCTTTTCTATAATTACCACAAACTGCTGCCACCCATACATTCAATCAAGGTGAGCAGAATACACAAGTTTGTGTATTCACCAATAAGGGGATTCCCCCACAGTCTGGCTGAAGAACAGGACAAAGGGAGGGGAGAGACTGAGCTGAGCAGAGCCATGAGTTGAGTGGGACAAAAGAACATCTGCCAAGAGTTGGGGGCCTTTACAAATAAGGGAAATAGTGGAATTCCCTTACATTCTTCAGAAAGGGTGACAAAGGAGTCAGGTGACCTCAGGTGAGAACAGGTGGAGGGAGGCAGGGAGTTCGGTGTAGGCGGGCCAGGAAGGCTGTAACTCCCAAGTACCTTAACCAATGGGGAAAAGGAGAGGGCATCCCTCATAGGGAAATTAGGATAAAAGGGGGGCTGCGTCCCCCAGCAATTTGAGAGACCCTACAGGGATATGCCTAGTGGACTCTCCCTTTATTCAGATAAAAGTTTTAGGTCTCCTCTGTCTCCTTTTTGGACATTCACTTCTGGACAGTGAGATTTTCCGCACAAAGAGAATCTCTAGAGATGTTTAAAGTTCATTAAGTGATTTGCTGCCACAGTCTTACCTGTTCCAAGCAGTCAAGGAAAAAAAGTGAAGTCTATTTTGCCTGTTTCTGCAGACAATCTAATTCTCTATAACTGTAAGAAATGCTTCTTCATGAGAAACCTAAGTACAGACAGAACAGCAGGCTTGCAGATAAGCTGTAAGAAAAGGTGCTTTTCCCAAAACCATTATACAAAAAAAATAAATAGGGCCAACTCAAAAACACTAGTTGATACTAGTTAGTAAGAACATAGGCTGGTAAGTTTAATACAAAAACTTGATCAAGTATGACATTCAAATACTTTAAAAGCTTTAGAAAACATACAGAATTCCTATTTTTGCAAGAGATGGATAAGCAGCTGAAGTGCTTAGGAAGGGAGTAAATAGCAAATTTTAAATACCATAGGTTTTCACTCCAGTTCCTGCAAGGCCAATGCTCCCAAGATTAAATCCATTTGCAAGTCTCATCCAAAACCTAGCAAATAAATGGGGTTCTAAAACATCTCCCTGCTGTACAAGCACCAAAATCTAAACAGACTCAATTATCTGCTCTGCAGAAACTGCTGGTAGCCAAAAATAACCACGGCAGGTTATTTCCTGTGACAGGGCTGGTGGCAGAAGACATGGCAGCACTCCACAGAGGAGAGGAAAGGAGAAGGTGACAGCACCAGTGGGGGACAGTGCCGGGGCACAGAGCCCAGCAGAGATGGAGACAGGGATGCCGGGGGTACTGGCAGCACATAGCGAGGCCAGGGGGGCTTTTCTTTGTGTGCTATTATTACTAATGGGACAACCACCTGTTTTGGAATTGAATATTCTGTAAAGACCAAATAAGAGAGTAATGAGAGCTGCAGAGAAGGATGTGGATGAAAGATTCAGCTGTTTAGATGGAAGTACTCTTAGGAAATGGAAAAAAAAAAGAAAAAGAAAAAAGAATAAAGTGAGAAAGCAAGGTGAAGTGATGGAGCAGAGGAGGAACAAATGCAAGACCCTGGTAAGAACTAGAACTGCTGACGAGAGGCTGATTGCCGAAGCCTCTCACAAAATAAGACCAAAACGCACTTGCTGCACAAATCCCTCAAGAGATTCTAGCAGGGCAGTAGAAGGGTTGTTGGCTGCAGCGCTCGCTGCCTCTATAGGAGCCCTCGGAGCCGTGAGGGACTGCGCGGCGCTTCCCAAGGGCGCAGCTACGGAGCCCACAGCAGGACGGAGGGGACGCGCCCGGCGCGGCAGGGCCAACCGCTCCCCAAAAGCCGCTCCCTCCTCTCCCGGCCCGGCCGCGGGGCCTCGCGTTATGAGTCCGGCTCTAACCGCGCGGCGCCCCGGGACGCGTCCCCGTTCGGCTCCTGCGCGGAGACGCCGCCATGGGCTCGGCGCCCGGCACCCGCTCACCAGCTGCTTGAGGTCCTCCTCGGAGAGGCCGGCATAGTGGTACCGCTGCTGCTCGAACTCGTAGCGCGTCGTCTTGGCCACAACAGCCACCCGCACCGGTCGGAACCCGCCGCCCGCCGCGCCCAGCCCGCCGCAGCCCCTGAGCCTCGGCGCG